>JAHZNI010001340.1:0-10237 GCA_027744415.1 Seira ritae | reverse complement strand
ATGCATTTTTCTTTTATTGTTTATCTTAAAAGGTTTACCTGAAATCATGAAGTTGTGACTTGACCTGACTTTGAAGAGGAAGAAGGTAGGAGCTGAGTAAAAATGGAAGAAGAATCGAAGGAGGTTGTTGGTGATACTGTTTCGGTGCTAGTGCCAGTAATGTCAAAGTCAAAGGATGTAGTTTCTGTTGGAGCTGCAGAATCTCCGAAACCAAAGGATCGCGATGACCTGCTAACTCTCTGCCCGAAAGAAATTTGGACAATCCTTCTGGAACAGTACTTACGCCACCGGAGCAAAGACCTGCTGAGCTGCTCCAGGACTTGCACTCTGTTTGATGACATTCTGAAGGAATCTAAGAGTAATTGGATGTTTGAATTGGTAATTTTAAAACTAAAGCAATACTTCTGAAGCTCTCGAAGGCTAGTCATTTTAAGGGTTTTGCTGTGATATTTCAGGTCTTTCCTCGAATTTTCCCATACCTGAGCGGGAGTGAAGTCCTCAAATGTCGACAAGTCTCGAAGGCTTGGTGCCATGCTGTGGATCTCTTCCTCGAAAACTTCGAGACTCGCGTCCCATTCACGGAAGGACTCAGTGACCTCTCCATCACACAGCGTTACAATCCTCTAGGGTCGAAAAAGATCTCAGGAGTTAAGCTAGACATGAAGTCGAAGATAAAACGGTTCATGGAGGAGCTGACTAGTGAGAAGAATCACTTCGTTGGTCGCGCAGTGTGGGTCACGGATGAAGAAATGGCCCGTAATCCCAGCAGTAATCGAAACCGAAATCAGGAACAGGATGCAAACTGTAATATGGATTTTTGGGAGATGAGCTTGGACATGCTGGCCTTGCACGGAGAGTACATTTCCCACTTCACAACTGGAAATGCTTTCGGACTCGGTGCTGGCCTGGGGACGAAGCGCTTTCATGAAGTGCTCAGACGAAGTCTGGTGCTTATGCCACAGCTGAAGTCTCTTCATCTCTACGGAATCTGCAATTTCTACGATGACCACGACCACAACAACGGACACGCTGCTGAATTCCCCGATGAGAAGACTCGGAAGCGAATATTTAAGGAATTCCTGGATAGAAGCCCCTTTCCGGAAGTGAAGGGTTTGGAGATGCTCGAGTTGACTTACACATTCGGATTCCCTCCGTCTTTGATGGAAAAATTAATCATGATCAATCCAGTAGGACTGAAGAGGCTTGAAATAGACGTGAGTGAACTTGACATCAATGATGATCCTGATACTGGACAACCCGCATTCCTTCGGCTTCCAAGTAGCGGAATACTGACTCAATTGCGGGACCTTAATATCAAAGTCTGCAGTTCAGAACAGCTAAGACAGTTCCTCGAGTTCGTCAGTAGAGATTCAAAACTATTGAGGCTTTTTGTCAACTACGACTGTGATAATGAGCATATCGACTATCATAAACTTTGCGAGGCTGTCAATCCCTTTGCAAGTTCCCTTCAGATGCTTGGGATAATGAGTCATGATCCTGAGGACTATGAAAATGGGATTGGGATTAGAATCGATTTTAATGAGCCATCTGGAGATCCTGATCATTACAAGTGCTCCCTCTCGACGTTGGTCGCTCCTGTCTTGAAGAGCTTGGAAATGGATGGAGTGGAGTTCCAGCCTGATTATTTGTCTCCAGAGACGGCTGCGAGTGTGGAGTATCTGCATGTAAGAAGATTTTTTCGGAGAGATGTGCCTTCTCAGTCGCAGTCGAATAATGGGCTTCATGAGAATCAGAAGAGGGCCAGGAAGGAAAAGGATTTCTATGCTTATGTTTTTGATGATGAACTGCAGAAGTCTGATATTTGGGAGAAGATGAAGAAGTTAAAGGTTATCAAGGCGGAGTCGTGCTCCAGGGAGAGTCATGTCAATCGGTACTGCACCAGAGAGATGTATGAGTTCTATGGAACGCAGGGTTAAAGAAATTGAAGGCAACTGAGAAAAAAATTACAGGTTGTATTTAACATTTAACTACAATTTAGTCAATCAGTGATTTTAAATTAATTGCCATTGCCATTCTACATTTTTGCTGACACTCCCTCGCTTTCCGAATTCTTGTTACCGGTTTTAATTTTAATCAGTTTGATTGCTAAAGGATTTATATAAAATAGTCGATCAATTGTCGGCAATCAGTACAATTAAACACTTTTAAAAGTGTAGAAACTAATTAGGGAATCAAGTGTGACTTATTTAAGATATTTTCATTTTTAAATTAAATGACAAGCAAAAGTAAGCGATGATCTAATAATTACGGTTAAAGTTTTTAAATAGAAGTACTGAGTTGCTGCTTTTAAATCAAGTGTGTACAGCAATTCTTTTGTAAAGTATGCTGACGAATTACTTAATGACTGACTGAGTGCTTACTACGGCAAATTGAATTAATATGATAAATAACACATCACACTTTAGGAATTTTCTACGTGTTTAATTTTATTGTAACTGGAACGATCATATGTAATGGAATGATCTTAAAGTAAGGAATGTAGAAATGTGTGTTTGACATTCTAAATGCTTGGTTTTGATTAATTGTTTCGTCTAATTAAAATAAGAAATGAATGTTGATTACTAGCGGGGGTCATAGATTTTATTATTACTAACTAAATTGCAATTGCTGGGGTACTTTTTATTATTGCTGCAGATTTTGACTCGAATGACAATATTGACTATGATCAAGAGTTAGATGATAAGGCTAGCTACGACTGGTTCTTACGGGAAGAGATCCCCGTATTAACCCTGTAATCTAATTTTAACATCCGAGAATTCCCATAAGAGAGCGAGCCTAAACCTTTATCATCTAACTCTCTAAGATTGACAAATTGCTTTAACTTTTTTATCCTAATTATTTCGTTAAATTAAGAGTATATAGTACAACGCATTTATGCCGCCATGTCACATTCTATTGTCATTTAAAATCAATTTTTCTAAACTTTAGTTATCCAGAATGGTCTATCAATTAAACAATAAATCAAGAGAGCAATTATTTAAAAAGAACTATTGCATCGATCGACTGTATTGTCTTTTTCTGCTTATTCATAATTCATTTAATTTTTTAAACCGAACATCATTCATGCAAACAAGAGATGAGGAACAAAAAAAACTGTTTTGATTCTTCTGGATCATTAATAAATAATATACTAACTCAAGTAAAAACCAACGATTATCATTATCGATTGCCTAACAAGCTTTGTCCATGATGACCCAGACTCGACATAAATGTCATAATCATAATATGAAGGTGAAGGTCCGATTCATGAATTACGCGCATGTGTGCTAGGTGCTGAGATGAAAGCAAACAAAGCAGCTTTGACTTGCATCACATCTCACGGCCGTCCGTCCACCCACTACCCACTGCATCATTTCACCAGAAAACAAAACTAGAAAGAAAGCCAAACCTTTTCTCAACTATACTCTCTGGAACAGTGCAACTTTTATGCCTTATCTTCATTTCGCCATTCATTCATTCCTTTGTCATGCCATTATTGCAAGTCTACTGTATGCCCCTTTAGCATTTTTGACTGTCCCTTGCCCTTTTGCTTTGCTTTGCTAGCACGTGCACAGTGCACCACGCGTAATTGACCAATTAAAAGTTTGGTTTTCTAGAATCAGTTTAAAAGTTGAATGTCCAAAGTCCTTAGTTTAAGTTGTAGAAGGTAAAAATGAAGTTTTTTGACTTGACAGCGTTCTTTTAATTACTTATTTTGTTTATGCGATTAAAATCAGCTCTAATTATGCTTCGTCCTATTAAGATTAAGAATGATTATGGCTACAGACGGCTTAGAGCCATTAGAATTAGACTGAATGAGTGTTTGTTTACATTTTTGTTTATGTCATTTTTCCCTCAGTAAATAAAAGATGTTTATCGGTGGAGATATTTTCGATCCCTTCGCGAAGGTCTGGCCACACCTCCAAGTAAAGAAGGACTACATCTGGACGGATAATTGGATCTACCTCCTGCACCGAAAATGGTCCTTCATTTTCAGCGGCCTTGCCTTGATCTGCATTCTCAGCTACGTCGCAATCATCGACGATCCCATCAAGTGTTTTGGCCCAAATAAGGACATTTCGATGACCTACATGGAGCTCTACTGCTGGGTCTGGGGAACCTACATCGTGCCTGAATACTTGACCTATCCCATCGGTATTTTAATAATCGCTAAATAAAATATGCTAGTGTAAAATTCAATTATCGTTAAAAATATAGAATTAAAAAAAGGTTTTTAAATTCAAGGGCGAGTTCCCCATCCCGGTATAGGACAGGAGTTTCCAAACCCATTCTTAAAACCACATCCAGGCGATCCACAGGTGACGACAAGGATGTACCACTCCCACTACGCCTTCTATCCCATCATAATCCTGCTCCAGTGCTGTTCCTTCCGCTTCACCAAGTACTTCTGGCAGCACCTGGAAGGCGGTCGGTTGAAAACCCTCCTCTCTGAACTATCCTCTCCAATCGTCACCAAAGATAAAATGGACGAGCGGATTCGCCTAGTCACTGACTACCTGACAACCTATCCCGTCACCTTCCTCCAGAGATATGGCTACAGCTACATCCTCTGCGAAAGCTTTAATTTCGCTAATACAATCATCCAGTTCCTCCTCCTTAATGCCATCTTCCACAATAACGAGTTCATCTCTTACGGAGTGGATGCCATCCGCTATGTCCAGCAGGATCCTCCAGGATACCCGTCCCCCTTTGATAGGATGTTCCCCAAAGTGACGAAGTGCGAATTTAAAAAGTTTGGTCCGTCTGGAGGGGGTCAGCCAATAGAGGCTTTGTGCGTGATGCCCCTTCATAACTTCGCGGAGAAGATCTTCCTCGTCTCTTGGTTTTGGCTGATTATTCTTGGAACGATTTCATTCCTGGGATTGGTCTATCGAGTTGCTGTATTGTCCTCGTCAAAGGTTCGTTTCATCGTTTTGAGGCTGAAGACGAAGGGTAGTCTTTGCGAATCGCAGTGGATTCGGTATTTTGTGAATAATTCTTCGTATGGGACTTGGTTTGTTGTGAGTATGCTCGAGAAGAATATGAGCCCTTGGGTCTTTGCACATTTCATGAGGGAGCTCCATGATAAGATGAGGGAAGTTGCTGATAAGGACTTTTAAGAATTTATAATAATAATGTACCTCAATGATAAGTTATAATTTCATTAAACCGATTTTAAGTTCAATTATTTAGATCAATTTTTATGTATTTAAATTATGGCTTTATTTCTGTACACAGCCTCGATCGGCTTTCAGTTTACAATGATAAACTCAACTAAGTATTTTAAAGATAAATGCACGACAGTCATTACATGGCTTGTTCTCTTAAGTTTAAATATTAATGAGATTAATTTTTGCAATTGTAATCGTAATACACTTTAGGATTCTTCTACTTCCTGTACAACTACGTTTAATTCCTGTTTTCTTGTTAGTCTTCTAAATAATGGTTGGATTTTCTTATTAATTTTTGTAATTGTAATCGTAATACACTTTAGGATTCTTCTACTTCCTGTACAACTACGTTTAATTCCTGTTTTCTTGTTAGTCTTCTAAATAATGGTTGGATTTTCTCAAGTCGCCCCAAAGTCCGAATTATTCGGGGACTCCTTCATTTCACTTTTTGGTTAACTTGACTGAATTGATTTTTTTGTCTGAGGGCCGAATTACGCTACAACTCTGTAAAAATAAATCATCATAATTATATTATAGTCTATCATAAAATTGTGTAGTCAATTAAATTTTTAGAAATGATTTCGATAATAAAAAAGAAAGACGAAGGAATATTTTTGGAGAAAGTGAGTCAAGTAATTTGTCATTGTAAAAGCTCTTTGTAATTACATTAGCCTCTGCTTAGCACAGCCTGCGCAAATGATATCATCATCATCTGAAATGAAGCCTTTTCTCACGAGGGAGGTCTTGCAGGACACGCACACGAAGCAATCATTGTGCCACTGCCTCTGATGGAATGAGATGTAGCGGGTGCTGCCAATGCCTAATTAAATTTATTGTTTAAAATTACTTTTTAATTGAAGCTGGTCAATGGCTTTTATTTTCTTGCTTTGCACATGCAATTGTTTTCATTTTTTACCGACCCGAGATAGGTTTCCTGCAAGCAAAGCATCTCTTCGCAAAATTTTCTCCGAAGCAGTCGGCACAATATGGCTTTAAAATGGAAATGATTTTAATTTAGTAATTGGATAGAAAATTAAATTAAATTATTAATTATACCGTACTTTATTTCGCCAATGCCAATGCTACCTTATCATTTTTACTCTTTAGAAATAAAAAGTTCCTGCGTCATCATCATGAACAAAAAACGGGTCATCTATCACCTTTCGTGAAAGATTTATTCCGGTGCTGATGCTGAGAGGTGAATAATGAGGAAGAAATGGGTAATAAAAAACGTAATCGTTTCGCAGAACAAGAACAACGAGCAGACGCGATAGGTAATTGAGTTATTTTAGTAGTATGTAAGGTAAAAAGAGAACAGAGAACATCAAAAGGGATGAGTCCATATAAAGCTACCACTTTTCATTGTGCTTTGCGCAGATATGCATGCTGGCTGACGATGAGACTAGGACTGTGATGGATTGGATAAAAATGGATGACATCATCCTATTTCGTCAAGAAGTTAATTACCAAGTTTTTACTAAAGCAAAACAAATTATTGTTGATTTGATGTGAATGTGATCATGATGATGACTTGAGCATAGATGAAATTGCATTGTAAATTGGAGATAAAAAATGGGATGCAATGCAGTTTTTTCTTACATATCTGGCAAGGTCATTAATTTTTCTAGCATACGCAAACAAACGATTCCATTCCTTTTGAAGTCTGAAGTTCAAAGGGAAAAGCAAGGTTAATCTTAGTTATCGCAAAAGCATCTAAAATGGTTTCTTAAGATTATTGCATTATTGCATAACAACACCCAGAAAATTCTGACTAGGTAATTCTACCAGCACAGAGGCATGTAATGTAAAATGTGAAGCCTTCCATTCGGTCCGCTTTAATCTAAATTCATATCATCCACAAACTCATATATTTGGAATTTGAGGTGTTTGTTTGGAAGTGCTAATTGCCTAACATAGGTAATTATCATTGAAATTACTGTCATATACATAATTTTGCTTTAGAAGAGTGAACTCTTAATACAAGAGCATCTCCTTACTACATCATTTGAGCCTTAAAATTGAAGGCATTCATTGGGTCAATGGACCTCTCTTCACCAAGTCATCATAAGCTCAAGAGATGGGGCAATGTGCACTTTCCAAAACGGAACCCTCGACCCTTTCTTTATCTGATGGACAAAAGAACCCAAATAAATGCCGGTGCTGCTAAATACAGATTTCTGAAATGTGGCAAGTCGCAACATCCTCTAAAAATTATCCTCGTCATTAGCGGCAATGCTCTACACACTCTATGTACGTCAGAGCTGAAATTGGTATAAATTATTTTACAACTTTTCATAACTTTGTCCATCGATGGACATGGGACTAGTCACACGTCAAGCACAGGCTTTTGCCTTTACAAAGTATAGGCATAGTCATGCATCTATGTATCTTGGTATAGGTACATTTGCTGCACGTGTTAGGTTTTACAATCCATCATCCATAAATATGCATCCATTGCTTTCGCTCAAATCATCACTTCATTTTTCCTGTCAACCTAGACTCAAGTCAAAGTCAAGCCAGTCAGTTCAAAAAAATTATGGAGGTGAATACCTACGAACACATGCCAAAATAGAGCGAACGTAGGTCTCAAAGCTATATATCTAATATAACGCTTTTTCAAGCAGTAGATCTACAGTTTGAAAAGAAGGAAGGAAAAGAATTCTTCTAAATTTGGACTATCACTATCAGACAAGAACAAGAGATTAAAAATTGCAATGCATTCCTATTCCTACATGGCCCTAAATTTTTCTGCGGGGGAATCACACTCTATGCTCCACGTGCTACACAAATACAAAATGTTGATGACGATAAGGATATTGTAAT
Organism: Seira ritae; assembly: GCA_027744415.1. NCBI lineage: Eukaryota > Metazoa > Arthropoda > Collembola > Entomobryomorpha > Entomobryidae > Seira > Seira ritae. The sequence continues at coordinate 2,243 of JAHZNI010001340.1, read as the reverse complement.
ATTCTTTTCGCGAAACAATTTTTCCCATAGGTAAAAATTGTTATTGCCCCATAAAAAATTAGAAACAAGGTGTCTTCCTCTCATACTAAATACATACGACACAAGAAGACAAGACATCAATTTGGATCTTGGATTTTTTTATTTCTGTTACCGTTCATCAAACTGCATTAGACTAGGGGAGAGATCACAGACAAGATAAACATATTTTGTTACGTGTGGTGGTAAGTACATGCAGAATAAAATGCAAAAATCTTCTTCCTTTTTCGCCATTTAAGAGATGTGAAATGGTGCAGTGTGTCATGTCATAAAAAACGCATTTAGATTTTGGCTTGGCTTTTGGCTTGATTGATGTATAAAGAAGAAGAACAAAGGAAGAATTTATGATGGCGACTTTGACTTTGACGATACGTTGCATGCTTCCAAATTCATTCATGCAGAATAATAACATGTTTATAAAGCCATTAAAAAAGATAAAAAAGAGAGTTCCGTTCCAGCTCGATCCAGGTGCAATATTGCAAGCAAGAAAGGGATGCTTGATAAAACGATAAAAAGCTCTGCTTGCGTGCGGACCTCATTAAAAAGACAAAGGTAAGATATTTTTTTTTACAAATTTCTTATCTTGTCAGTAAATTTTTGACATGTGTCAGGACCCGCAATCCGTGGGCTCCAGGACAGGCCGGGACCAGGTTCAGCAATTAACTTTTGTTTGACGATGACGATAGTCAAAAATTGAGTGGAAAGTGGAAAATAACTTGTTCTGCTTGAAAAGAAGGCGAGGATTTGTGATGGAAGGTTCGTGACTTGTATTTTGACTTGGAAGTTGGAAGCTAATTATCTGATAAGATAAAATCCGGCTTAATTAAGAGATTTGGTCATGATGATAATAACGAGTTTCTTATTTCTTTCTGATTGGCTTGCTCAGTTCGGAAGGGAAGGAATGAATTGCCAATAATTTACTAAGTACTAACGCTAAGCTTCATTACCCTTAGCGGAGTGTCAAAATGCCCCACATTACATTCCAATTATGTGTTATTTTCAATGAATATTCAAGCGGAAGTAGTATCATTTCGACTAATTTAATTGCGCCATGAAGTTTTTCGGAGGGCTCGATAATTTATATTTAAGTTATATTTAAAATCTCTAAAATTATTTTTATTCGAGCTTACCAAGATCTCCAAACTTCGGATCCCCGAGTAAGCAATCATCCTTCAACACACACTCGAATTTATCCCCGGGTAAAATCATCGCCAGAATAGCGACATCATCATCCTGCTCCTGGATCCTCCTAGGGGCGGTCACGGTCTTCGTGACTAAATACGTCTTCCCATTTTTCTTCTGGAAGTTGAGACCTCTTTTCATCAGATCGGCAATGTGCTTCTCTGAAAGATCCTCGCCGACAATGCCTTTCATGGAACCCATTTTGAAAAACTGTCTGTATTTTTCCACAAAATATTTTCACTACAGCACAAACTATAGACACTCGAATCGAGCTAGGGAAATCTGCAAAATATTATAAAACTTGCGAATTTCCTAACTGCAAAACTAAAACTCAACTCCAACCTCCAACACGAGAACTTGCAAAAAAAATTTATTCTCTAGTCTTCCGTCTTCTAATTTTGGTCTGGCTGGATGATTCCTTTTTAGTCCGTTCCTCTCAGAAGCATGGACAATCTCTGACTGAGCGTCAAGGCCTGTGGATTTCTTGCCTATATTGCAATTCATACAAGTCGTCTACCTACATGAAAATTGCTGAAAAAAATTTTCTTCTTTTTGCAATGCGAAATCCCTACACGTTTTCGCGTGTAGGCTGCAGGCTGAAAGGATAAAGTTAATGGGTAATCGTAATCGTAATGGCTTTATGGAATGGATTATGGATGAATATAATATGCATATGAAATAGCGCAATTTTATAGAGGAGGATGATGAGGCTGATGATATGATATTATGATCATGTACAAAACATACATCATCTCATCCCTGTAATTTCTCTCTAGGTAAGCTTCATGTTAATGTAATTGAATGTTTTCATACATGAAATATTTGCACTGCACTTCTTTTGAAAAAGAGTAAATGTTTTTGTTGTTCAGTACTTTTTAGAAGAAGAAAGGGTTTGGACACATGAATAATATTGACAATGACATCGACCAAGCTATGGCGAGTTCTTGTGGCATGAAAACTTTTTTGATTTTTCATGATGCCTCTGACGTCATCCATCGTGCACCTATTTACTTAGCATTGTCCCA
>JAHZNI010001339.1:0-16036 GCA_027744415.1 Seira ritae | reverse complement strand
CTGGAAAAAAATCTCGAAAAAAGTCCTTTCCTTCCGCTTCACATGTTACCTCTCATTTAACTCAAGTACATTGTTCAATGTTCTTTTGGGAAAAAAATGGAAGGTGCATGGAGCAAGCAGCATTCATTCATTACGTTTAAAATGCCAATAGGACAGGTATGGAAATAACGTAGGCTCATCTCAAGTGGAAAAGAAGACAATGAATGTGGAATCTTTTCCTCGCAAAAATACTGAAATGAGCAACTTCTCACATTTTTTTTTTCTTTTCCTCCACTTGTTCGGGTTTTCAAACCGTCATTCTTTCTCCCCCGTCTTTTTAGTTCATTCACTCGAACACATGGCATTTTCCTCATTTATTACCCTTTTCCTGGTTTTCTCTGGAAAAAATGTACAAAAAATTGTGGAGCTTCTTGGAATCTATGCAAGTATTTTTATTCATTGATATATTAGATTGGCGTTTTATAATGAAAAAATATTCGCTTTTGCGGTGGTGCTGCTGATGTTGATGGTTGTAAAAATGTTGATGGTGGTGGTGGTGGTGGCGGTGCTGGAGTGGTAACAGGATATGGAGGAATGAGAGGAAGCCCTTCTTTCCTTATCTCGCCCTCTCGTTCGATTTGCTTCCAATGAAGTGCATTTTTTCTCATTTCCATTTTTCTCATCCACTAAAAACGGACAAAAAAGGCTCTCGCTAGACTTGACTTGCTATGCTTGTGTTTGTCTCTCATTCCTTGTTCGCTCAATGAGAATGTGTAAAGTAATAATGACAAGAGAATTTTTCTTTTTCTGGATTCTCCTTTTTTTGCGAAAAATAGATAAAGATAGACAAGCATGAAGAGACCCTTCTTCTGCTGTACCTACGCAATGAAACTATAGATAGTTGGTTCCATTTAGCTTCGTATTGTTCTCCTAAGCTTGCTCACTGAAAAAAGTTAAAGTGACACAGAAAAGCCATACCGTAATATTGGCATTGGCATGGCATTGCTTCCAAGCCAAAAATGCTTTAAAAAGTCAAACGCGTGGAAGTGGAAGAGGAGAAGCTGGAGGGGACGATGCTATTGCCGTCATTGATAAAAACTCTTGCCCTGGCCTGCTCTACGGTTCTTCTGGCTCTACCTTCTTTGATGCATTCATAAAAATTTGTAAATGACAATGATAAAGATAATGGGAGCGATACTTCTTCAGCTTTGTCGCTTACTGACAAGAAATAAGGACCGGGAGAAAGCAGTAAAGAAGTCATTTGACTTTAATTGAATTTCATTGTGGCAATTCAGTTGGACCCGCGTTCAAATGCTTTTAAAAAACGCATAATTAATTCAGCACTTATTCAATATTTCAGAACCAATGAAATGATTTATAATTTTTGTTTATTGAAGACATGATGCTGATTGAAGCTTAGAAAAATCGTATCATTCGAATATCGTAAGCCGATTGAAATCTAATCGAACCTTTAATATTAAACAAAAACCAATCGTTCCTAAGTTGGAACTGTCAACAACGTTCATTTCTTCAGGAGTTTCGTTTTCACCTTTTATTTAAAAATATTTTTTTCCTCCTTGCCAAAAGAAAACAGGAACAGGATATTACGATGGGGATGTACGGCACGGCCACGTCAATATTGCCTGTGCCGCATATTCTCTTCTTAACTAAGATAACCTAAATTAATCCGATATGAAATAATGGAACTTGTAAAATCTAGAATCCAGACAGAAATACCTTCAACTTCAAGTACCTACCAAATACATATTGTCATTAACTAAATCTTTACCATTTACTTAAGCAATTGCTTTAAAATTGTCGAAAAGGTCAATTTCAACGCGGGCGATAATTTGGGAATTTATCGCATTCTACCTCATTGCCACATTTGAGAATCTTCTATAAAAAATGTTCATCCAAGCCAAGCCAATTCAATGTGTGTACGTTAGTACTTTCGCCTCGTTTCCGTAAGCATTATCTTTAAGTATATGCATGTACATATGTACTATACGTAGTAATGGGTATAAGGTTGAGAGGAGAAGTGAAAAGGGGAAATTAAATTCTTTGCATGAATTTGCATCCCTGATTGGTTTCATTTGCATATTGATGGAGAGTCAGGAAATACTACCTGATAAGAGACGATTGAGGAAAGGCTTTCTTCTTTTTTACTGCTGTAGTGGCAGAGTCGAGCACATTGTCGGTTTAAAGCTCTCAAAAGTTTGTAGAGGAACAACCAAGACGGAGCAACGAAGAACAGCAAACTAACCCTTCTTCCTTGTAATGCGTTACGCTTGATAAAAAAGAAATGTAGAGATTTTAGGAATAACGTTGCACAAACTTTAACCATATTATCATCACCATATATAATTCAGCATCCATTCGGCTGATAAAAGTATATTGGAAAAGTAAAATATGTGCATGATGACGATGATGATGATGATGATCATCGACACAATCACATTCGCTCGACGATAGAGGAAATGAGGAAGTCAACAGAACTCAAGAATCGTTGCCAAAACCAAACCCCTTAACTTCCTTCGTGTGAATTTCGATAATGCAAGATGTAAAAGGATTCTAAAAAGGTATATTATAAATGGGTAACTCTCTTGGCTTTGGCTCATTAATATTTTAAGCAGAAAGTGCATGCCATAGCATAAATGAAAGTTCTAAAAGTTTGCACGGATGAACTCGAAATTGCCTTCATTTAGAAATTATCTTGTCTAGCCAAGAACTGGAGCAACTTGACATTTTTATTTACAAATGCATACGGTTTGCTATCAACAATTAAGGATAACATTTTTTCTAAGGATATAAAAATGAGTCATTCATAATTTATACAAAGGGTACTGAAAATTTTAATATTAAATTATAATGAGAGTTGGTATAAAAATTATTTTACAAATTGATTAAAGTAGGATTCTCTTGACCAACTTCACCCACATGATTACTATTCTCCTCCATTTGCACCTCTGATAAAACGTGTCCAGTGCTAACACCGACTCCGCCACAATCCTGCATTCGTAAAGGGTTCCAGAGAACATTTTGACCTCCTAAACTTTTAAAATTATCCAGTGAGTCATGCATACCGTAATACGGAATACCGTTCGAACTATTAGTTGTGGGGACGCTAGAATATGCGGAACCTGTATCGAAGCAGTTTTGTCTGGCATTAACTAGTTCCAAGGTGCTCGATGTTGCTGACATTCTATCTCCACTAGCCAAAGGACTGCTAAAATAATTTGGATGGAAGTTCGTATATTTTGTAACGTTGTAATCAACGTCGCTACTGTTATCTGGATAAGAGTGGAATGAAGTTCCTAAAAGACCGCACGTTGTGGTCGGTGGCCCTTCAAATGCCAGAGAGGGATCATGCGAATATCCCGAATACTTACTAGAACAATCAGCCATGTACTGATAGTAACTTGGTGGTGGTATCGGTGGTGGTTGTGTAGTCTGATGGGATAACACTCTCCCGTTAATTCCATACGATGAGAAATGTTTTTGCTGGAGTGGTGACAATGCACAATCTGGAATTTTCACATGAAGCTCGTCAACCGGCCTATCAATCGCATCAGAGAGATGTTGTTGCTGCGCGACTCCTAAAAACGCTGAGGGTGCTGTTGCACTAGCATTGCTAATGAAATCGGAATGAGATGTAGCGTATCCGCTGCAAGAGCTCTCGTCGCGACTCAAATCTTCATAAAATCCTGAAGAATCCCTTACTTTTCGAAGAGAATGTCTGGGGGGATTACTAGAAACTTGATATCCTTTGTTGATCACGATACAAGAAGCATTCATTTCGGAGCAGGCATCTTGAACAGCAGTAGTAGTAGTAGAGGAAGCATCATTTGAAGGAGCAGAAGAAACGGCGGCCATTTTGGTATTATAAGCTGGGGGTGGTGATGCTCCACACATGATTTGGGAAACGGGTTCATTATTGGGCGCAGCAAGAAGGAGCGCGGATGATGAGGATGCAGATATTGTTGACACACAAGCCGAAGTTGACGTTGACATTGACATAAGTGACAGGTTTGGAGGGGAGTTGCAATTGGGAGAGTCCATCTGCTCTTCCACTGCTCTTCTATCAAAAGCCTGTGAACCCAAGCCATTTCCTATTGCTCCGGGAGCAATCTCCGTCCCATTGTTGTTATTCGTATCATTCGCATTACTACAATTATTATTTGTGCTGGGAGCGCTCGAATCAATGTTGGTGCAATCAACGGAACCAGGCGAAGGATTATCGTGATGCTGCTGCTGCTGTGGATGATGAGAATTGCCACAGGTTAAGCCGCACATCCCATTTGCTCCACTGTCGCAGTGTGAGCTGCTCATCAGTGAAGATGGTCGACTTGGAGATGAGCGATCTTCGCCTGGAGACACAGAACCTGAGTGGGATGATCCGGATTATCTAAAAAATAATAATAGGCTTTGATAAGACCAAAAAATGTATTACGTGACTCCTCTCAAGTTTCGCTTGTCCAGTTTTTTCCATTGAAAAGTATCAGAAAATACGCAAATACAATAAAGGCAAAGGTCTACATTTTTGGGGGTATCTCAACTCATTCGCTCGAATTATACCATAGGTATATGCATAATATATGCATACATTGGTAATAGGTAGTTTCATTTTCAGTCAGACAGAGGGCCGGCTTATTCCATCTGACGGTTGACAGATTTTTTTAGAATCGAGTCACGCAATATACCAATTTTTGTCTCATGAGATAAATAACTAATTATTTGACTCCATATGCTCAGGTACCGATCCCAGCAAGAAAATGAGATGAAAGTGAAGTAGGTAGTGTGAATGCATTCTGGTGCGTGAGTATATGTTATGCGGTAATCGATGTCGTGTCCGTGTGTAAACTTTTTTTCTGAGAAGTGGAGAAGAAATACGTGTAAAATTTCTATTATTAAAAGCATACGCACATGAAAATACGAAAGTTTTTTTTCATATTTTATGCACGCACTGATTCTTCACTCCCAAAAAATTTGGATATGTTTGGTCGGCAAACGAAACGAAAATGGTCTCGAATTGCTACGTTCGTATTCATTTTGTGGAAAAATTTAGTTATCTTTACGTGGAACTTTCTTTGGTACAGACCAGAGAAAATGATAAAAATGCCGGTCCATTTCGGGTACAAACAGGTTTATCCTAAGATACGAGGTGGGTTACGTGAGACAGAGATCAAGATAATCAAGAGAGGACGTTCGAAAACAAGAGTATGGATTGGGACTTTGAGGTAAAATCAAGTCGAATTTGGGGCAAGATGCTTCATTTTACATTTTACCTGGACCAGCCAACCAACAACATGCAGTGGGCACTTCCTGTCTGCCAACTCGAAAGCAAAGGATAAGAAATGGGAAGTAAATACCATATTCATTAAATCTGTGTGCATTTGAAACGAAATCTTTGCCCAGCTCGGCTGCTCGGTGAGAACGAGGACAAGGGCTATTAACAGTTTTCCCCAAGAGATGTAATTAATGAGAGTTTTGTCCTTGTTTGCCCAGCCATCATTCTGAAAGAGCGAAGCTTAGCTTGTTTTCAAGATTTTTTTCTACCTATACCTTCGTCAAACGAAAACTGCATCTATGAAAAATAAGAAAACTGCATCTCTGTGTTTGTAGTCGTAGGTGAATAAACAAAGTGCATCCTTTCGTTTTCCATAAACAACAACTTTTTCGTCTTCCCGGTCGTTCAACAGCTCAAGATTATTAATGATCTTGTAACAATTTCGAAAGCCTATTCCCTCGATTTTCCCATTTGGGATGTGTGCACATCCTACGTTTGTATTGCGCCATTTGAAAATGAATGGGAAAGGGGATGTGTAGGAGAGGGAGCGAAAAGCAAACTAAATAAAACTAGAGTGGACTAGACTAGACTTCATTAATTTCTTTTCAATTTCCTACCATTGCTAGAAGAGGAGGTGGGAAGTTGTTGCAAAGTTTTCATTGTCTTCACTGCAATCGCCGCCGGCGAGTCATTATGATCCATGGAGTCGGACATGTGATGACCTTGCGAGGACATTTCATCTCCTGAAAGCTGGTCCACATTGCCCCCTCCAACACCAGAGTTTGTCCAGGATGCCCATGCATTGCTGTCCAGACCATTATTCGATGAAAATGTGTGTGGCTGCTGCTGATGATATAATGCAATTGAAGGCTCGAGTTCTGCTTTTGCCACGGCTGCCGCTAGAATTGAGCTGGTATCTCCATTTTCCGCAGCTATCCATTCCGCACTTGGAGAAGTTAGTTGATGTAGATAAGATGATGATGAGGAGGAGGAGGACGATTGTAACTGTTGTCCATGAGGATAGTCATGAAATCCTCCAGTGTTGTAGAGACCAGCCGCCACTGTATTATAAATTGAGTGGCTACCGGATGTGACTACGGAACTCGTAACTGACCTCAAGTTGTCATTATTATTATGAGTTTCCAGTAAAAGAGAACGACGATGCTGCTGCTGGAGAACTGAAGTCGAGTCACAATAGCTTGGTGGAGCTATGCCACTTATGCTGCTTGTGATGACGGCTGTGGAAGTAGAACTCGAACTGTCTCTCCTCAGTATTTGTTGGTCAGATGGAACAAATGACTGAGCTGATATACCATTTGAATTTTGATTCGGGTTAGATAAAATACTCTCTCTCCCGTCATCCAAAGGGCTTTGGGGTGAACGGTAACAAGATGGTGATGAGGAGATGGCGGGGTTACTGGAACTAATACTTCCTGGAACGATGAGTGCTCCATTAGGATTCTGTTCTTGCGACATGTACTGGCCGTAGCTACAGTTATTTTCCTGTGGTAAAGGCGAAGACCGTTCTTGCTTCAACTCCAGATGCTCCATTGATGCTGGGGATGACCGTGACATTTTTGTTATTTATGGGAAGAAAAGGGAGTAAGTATTATTTATTACTCCGCGAAAGAGTGTTTACAGTGCTTGCACCACTTTGAGGGATCTTGTTAAATGGTTAATTTCATTTGGAGATGCGATGATCGTTTTGTAATACGTTGGGGCGAAAGGGCACATCCATAAACAATAAACTGCAGAGAAGTATTTATTGCTCGTTGGTACCTGCTCGTAAGTTGCCACCTGAGGAATATCAAAACAAAATCATCATTGAATTAAGTTTGCAGAGACATTTTGTATCGCTAAAATACATGCATGAAGCACCACGTTTAAATGGTACCGTTAAGATTAAAAGAATCGAATAACATGAATCAAACAGCTGAAAGCCGCTAAATTGTCAGTCCTAAGATTGATGATTGATTTATGACGATTCACAGCGTTTGAGTCCCAATGCAGTTTGTAATATTTTCTCTTCTGTCGCGTTCCGTAACCTTTTTTATTGTCTCCCTAAACAGCTACTACAAAAATCTTGGGTCTAAAAGGAAGGATCATGCTGGTGTGATGATCATTGATCACAGTGACTTCTCCGTTTCATTCACAATAGCAATATCCCTGCTTTTGAAAAATTCACGAAAAATTTGGACTTCGTTCGACATAAATTAATGGAATCTTTATCCTTGAACACAACCATGGCTTGTATTTAACTGTATGTTTTGCTTAGATGCATTTTTTCTTTGGGATGTAAGTTTTGCCTGGCTAGCTTACGTTGTGACTATTTTTTTGAAGGAATAATTCAATAAACTCACCAAATCAGTATCCTCAACGCGATCCACACGCTTGAGTCGGGTTTCTCGAGCTCACAACTTGAACCGGCAAATTGAATTTTTTAAAACTTGATCACGAAACTTGGAACTCCGCAAAATGGAAGTAGTTTATCTTGTTTGAATATTTTCTCAACTAAAATTGTCATCTTGCTTGACACGATCTTTTTAAAGGTTTTTTTCCTCAAATACAAAGCCAATATTCATGAAATATTCATATGCTGTAGACAAACAGAGACAGAGTGCAGTGCAGAACGTAAAACAATGCATACCAGTATCAGTATTGCTCACCTTTGTGAACTATGTAATTACTGGATTTTAACTTTGCTGGATTATGTATGGGGTTTCAGTGAGTGCAGACATGTTACAAGAAAAGGATGTTTATTGATAAAATTTTCAAGTGTGTGCATCATGCAATGCATTACCTGTGGTTGAGTTTTGGTGACAAAGAAGATTACGGATTCTGTCAGTGAGTCAGGAAGCCTGGAAAAGTTTGTTAAGTTGTGTTTATGCTCACGTGGATAAGATACTTGTCTAAGAAATACGAATTGCTAACGAAATAGACAGTCTATATCCTCCTTGCTTCCGTTCCCAATGAAGCAGAAGACATGTGCGTTTCGATATTTGTTCTCAATACTACTTACTACCTGTTCCCAAATACTGAAAAACAAAAGGTGAAACTTTAATGAAGGGAAACCCGGCCAAAAACTAAAAATCAGTACCATCTTAAATACTAATGCTATGTAAGAAGCTTAAAATTTAGCTCGTGTCCCTCTGTCTGCACAAGTGCCAAAGTTTATTAGGTAGTTGATTTGGGAAATGTGGTGTGTGGTTAATCCTGAAGTCAGTTTGAAATCAAATGTTCCATTTAATGTAATGTGGAGTGACAACGGGTATGACAGACTTCAATTAATGTTACTTCACTAATCTTTTGACATCTGAGTCCCGTTTTAAATTAGATGTGAGAATATAGGTAGGTAGCTAACTTTCGCTTTCGGCAAGGAAAAAATTGAGAGGCATATTTTAATTTTGTTCACATTGATGTTGTCCAAATCGATCACAACTTGTTCATTTAAATCTTTAAGATACATTCATTTCTTGCATTTAAGATTTGAGACAAACTAGAGGTTCATTCCTCGAAAAGACATGCTTATGTATGTCATAAGAGCAGGTAAAAAGCATATTATTTGCTTGAAATGTGATATAAGCATTCATGATGCATGAAAATGAAAAGCGATATCCTCCATCTTGTTCTTTACTTTGAAATCTGAGATATGACTGNTTGAAATCTGAGATATGACTGGCCGAAACTAAGCCAAACTGGATGTTCCTTTTACTTTACGTATGTAAAACACGCTACGATAGATACATTAGACCGTATAATGAATATAATACCTACATAGTATTGCATTCGTTCAACTTTGATAAAGTTTCTTTGGATTTTACTATCGAGCTGGGTAAAATTCACTGGGAAGGCTATACAGGTAAAATTGCGTAATACAAGCAGGTAATTAATGAGCATTTAGATGGAACAAATGGAAAAATTGAAAAAAAGAAACGCTTGTAAATTGTAAACTGCGAAAGCGGAGTTCCTACTGATTCGTTAATTATTGACCACTCGAGTTTTGGTCAGGATGTGCTATAAATATACAACCAAATGAAGACTTCGCTCGTGCCATGTCAAATTTTCAGAGGTTGCTGTGTGAAGAACATTGAAAGCAAGCTCATCTTAAGGTATCAAATTTATTTTGTAACATGCACTTTATTATGATGAGGAGACCTCCTGCTGTGACCCTCACAATTGATTACCACCTTTTAGCGTCTGTTTAGCTAGCTTAGGTAGTCGAAAATATACTCCTCGTTGTACCTTTTCCCCATGTCAAAATTGAAAAGTTTTTCTTGATCTGTCTCCAGATAATACGTAACAGCTAAGAGATTCCCTTCCTGTTGTTTCTTCAATTGTTGTGATCCAAAATGTATGTATGTATGTAGATTGTAGATGATATTTCGCTCGATTCTTTTCTTTACACCTGAGCTGGAAAACAGAGAGGTTTATGAATGGATCATCACGTCTGTCTGGTTTGGTTGGGCTTGAATATTCAAAACGAAAATAAGGATAAACGTTGCCCTAGTTGATATTTTAAAATGCTTTGGAACTAAACAAGAGTACCTTTATGACTTTTATTTCGTTGCAGAATGACATAGTATAGTAGGTAGTCAATTGGCCTGTCTCCGTTTATCTGATTATTTTTTCAATGGATGTAAAACTGACTGCCACAGTCACAAGTCAAGGATATTGAAAGGTGATGAATGGAAAATCGGTTTTAATTTTTATCTCTGAAATCAAAATAAGCCTTGTGGTTATGGCTGTTACAACATGACGTGACACTCTAGAATAGAATGACTTGAAAGAATACAAGATCTCCTTTAAAAGGTGATACATACCATCATTATTGTTTTTGGAATATTTCAGGAAAAAGCACTATGCAACGGTTCGTAATCTTAGTAATTAATTAAAATTATTTCTAAACTAAAACGAGAATTAAGAAATACATAAGGTATAGTTGCATAGTTATGTAGGTTTCTAGCTTTCTAAAGGTTTCTGCGTTTCTACCAAAGAAAGTGTTTTGTCTAATACTAATATAGTGAATCATGATGATTCAACGTGTGCGATTTTGCCATGCCATCTAATTGACAATCTGAATGAAGTTTTATCAATGGATCCACTTCTCAAGTTTACCTTCAAGGTGTTACGGAAAATGAACTGTGACAGGAAAAGGCTCTGGTGTCAAAAGTTTGATGCGTCAATTTATTCCCCTTATATTTGACTTAAGTGCTCATCCATGTCACAGTAATCAGGAATGACGCCAGTAGTGCTCCCAAGTGTAATCACAAACAAAATCTTGAGATATCTGTGCGCGTACCTTCATCCATGATATACGGTTTAAAGGGTCTATAGATTTTGTCAAACATCTAAATAAAAGGTGAAAAAAATGAACTTGAGACATTTTTATTCAAAGCTGAAGGATCTAAGGATAATCGAGATGGAAGCGAATGGAACACGACTGAATAGGTCGACAGCTTGAATGAATTCTGAATGACGTGAATGAAGTCCTGGATGGTAAAACAGATAATTTGGCTTCCGGGATAGATACGGGCAGGCAAAGGAGTTTCATTCACAACAACCATTCAAAATTGCAAGGGACTAGATCCCTTGGAAGTGAAACTTATGAATGAAGTTATCGTAAAAAATCAAGATGACATTGACTTACGTCTTCATTCACAGAGGTTTCAAGATCTTGGTTTTAAAGTATTTAACTTTACATTTAAGGCATCATCCTAACACTTCTTCGTAACAATTGCGTACAATAAAACAAGTTGAAGATTATTTCTTTCCTGCAGTTTCCTCCATTGTGTAGTGGGCTAAAATAAAGAGCTCATTTAGTCTCATAAGCCACATAACAGCGGGGGCTAACAAGCTTCCTGCTGAGAACCTACCAAGCTCTTCGCCTTACGAAAGTGGCTAAGTTTATGAAATCACCATGTTTTTTATTGGTGTCAGTCAGGCTACTGTAGAATGTGTAGAGTCTACTCATTGCATAGATAATACCTGTACCTAGAAATGTAAATGTATCTCTTTTTCATTTCAAGATTTCATAGATGTTGCTATAGTTTCTTTAAAAAATTAATTAATTTCAACCGTGCTAGTGCTAATGATGGGTTCATAGATTATAGTCCTAGTTTCTGATTTGAGGAAATCCTTTTACAATTTTCATCTAAAAAAGTCTTCTTTTTTATTTTTCAACCGACCGTTTCGTTGTTGCGGTTTCTGCTCTAAAATCAGACACTGAGTAATGAGTTTTCAAAGGTGACAGGAATGGCATTTAAACAAGCCGCAATTCGGTTCCAGCCTACTTTCCTGTGATGATTAAACCTGACTCCGGTCCCAGTCCAATGCAGTCAGATACTTGCTTGAATTTCAATCTATTTCATTTATCATTTTCTCCAGTACATACACCTTACTGCACACAACACACCTTTCTCAATCTGGATCAGCCCAATACCGAATTTTTGCGTCATTTTGTTAAAATTGCTTTAAGTATTGATGATGCTTAATATTTCGATTAAAAACATTGAGCCGTAATCATGTACCTATACACTTTTCAATTCCAAATTTTCAAAGTAAAAAATCTCGCTTCTTGCTTCTTCAGTCAATTCATCATAATATTTATTGGTTTTACGATGATAAATGAAAAGTGTGAAAGAAATTGGTAGTCAGTGTCAGACAAGTTTTTGTATCAGGCAAAGCCCACTTACGCTGTGGCAAGTAAAAGTTCATTTCAGTTCACCTTCTGTTCTACCGCCGGTAGAATGTGCAATATCACCAAAAAAATACTCTGAAAAAATTGACATGATTCTGATTATGTTTTTTCATTGCTCAGCTGTCATTCAAAGAAGGAAAGAAGGAATCGTTTCAAAACGTCTTCCATTTCAGGAAAAAAGAGGAGTGAACCAGACGAAGTGGGGAATCGTAATTATGAGAAAAAAAGTTAATTAATTATAAAAGAAAAGGCAGTGTTACGATTGTTTTACACACCTCAAAAAAGATGGATGAAGTGAGAGACAAAAAAGGGATAATTTTTTGAAGTTCGTAAGTGGAATTAAATAGGCTTATAAAAACTTGCTCAGGAAAAATAATGGAAAGGTGAAATTGGTTATTTGAATGTTGAGGTGTTTTCTTCTATATTTACTACGGCTATAAATCATGAACATTTCGATGCGATACAAGCGTCTGTAGTCTGCAGCATTATGCATAGGTTAGGTAGTTACATTTGAAAATGAAAACTTAGAAACATCCTTACACAAAAAATGACAGGAGCCAACTGATCAAGAACACAGCGAGTAAGAGCAAGAAGACTAGATTAAAAATGAGCATCACCCATGAAGGGAAACTTAGAATGCTGATGGTTACTCACTCAAGATATTTCTCATAATCTCGTCTCAATACTCAATGCTCATCTATCTACTTACTTATCATTCACTTCTCTTAGTTTCCTTGATACCCAGATTAATACGGACGGATTGTAAGTATGATGCTAGGAAAAGATGCGATACGAACGAAGGGTTGAATAAAAATCTCACTATTCATTTAGCTCGTGATAACAATGGAGAATATCGAATTTTGTTTGGTTGGGAAAAGGTATGAAAAAAATATTGCCTACGGTGGTTGTTATATGTCGGTAAGTGAAAAAATCTATATTTTGTGTAGGTAGTTATGGGCATAGAGGCAAGGATACATTCATGATATAATCTTTATAAAAAAGACGAGGAGAGGAGATCGGGAGTCATGTATTATGTTCAATATTAGATTACAATATGGCATTGTTAATACGGACGGATTGTAAGTATGATGCTAGGAAAAGATGCGATACGAATGAAGGGTTGAATAAAAAATCTCACTATTCATTTAGCTCGTGATAACAATGGAGAATATCGAATTTTGTTTGGTTGGGAAAAGGTACGAAAAAAATATTGCCTACGGTGTTGTTATATGTCGGTAAGTGAAAAAATCTATATTGTGTGTAGGTAGTTATGGGCATAGAGGCAAGGATACATTCATGATATAATCTTTATAAAAAGACGAGGAGAGGAGATCGGGAGTCATGTATTATGTTCAATATTAGATTACAATATGGCATTGTATGATCATATTTGTGTAGTAATATGCAAGAATGCACCCGTTTCAAGTTTCTTCCTCTTATATAGGTTTAAGCAGAAGGATTTTTTAATATAAAATGCACATTATTATTATTTTTTGTTCGCGGTGATATGTAGTGGTAGTGGTGGGAGCGAGAGAGAGAGATGAAGAAGAGAATTGTCTTGTCGAATGATTAGAATGGTTGGATGTTCCCTAATTTGCAGGGATTGAATGTACGAGTCAACCTTTCCTCGGAGGACCCATCCATCATGTGCCGTCAACTCCCCAAAAACTGTTTCTTTCCCTGCCCCATATGTCTCGCTCCTCCAACCAACTTTTATATGAAACAGGCCAGGCCAAAGTGAATAACAAAAAAAAAACGATGAGAAGAGCTTTTCCAATAGAATTTTCCCTTCTCTTTCTTCATTTCAGTTGTGCTATATGTATAAAAAACCTTATGAAATACATATCCATTTTGGTGTCTGCGCGTAGTAAGATGCATAGATGGATGGATGAGTTTTGGCTGTATTGTATTTGTTCACTTTACGCAGTTTAATATAAGTAATTTTTTTATGAAAAGTTTTGCAGTTTTTTCTATTTTCTTTGTGGACTAATTCTTTTAACTTGCAATTTCCCAGTTCGGGTTTGTGTGTCCAAGTTTTGCAACAAGCTTGGTTGCAATTGAACTTGGCAATTGGTCGAGGTGTTTCATGGTGCTAAATTGAGATATATTTTTCGCATGGAAGGAATGCAAAGGTTCTTGTAAATTTTAATGCGGATTTTGATTGTTTTTTACGACTCTTCGTTGGAGATGTGATCAGTCATCACGATCACGACTGAATTTGATGATGTCAGATTGATGGGAGAGGGTTCGCAGTTTCATTACGCGTAGATTAAAGGAAAATAAATGAATAGAGCACGTTACCCCTTTCTCCGCTACACTCATTGTGAGTCTAGAATGCAAAGGGAAGTGAACTGTAAGATTCAATGGAAAAAAAGTTGAGATTCATCCTATTGGAATTCGATGAATGTCAATTTGCATGATGCATCAGTTTTGTCAAAATTATGAATCACGTCAAACGAAATGCGACTTTGAGCCTTTGAGCATGAAATACACCATACATTGCTTCTCTTAAGCATGCTACCTACGCATTTATGATGCACCGAATTATTTTCGGAGAATCACGAACAAATAAATGAGATGATCGCATGAATTGGAAGCAAATGTCAGGTCCGACTTTCCAATCCGTTAATTCTTCATGTTGCACCATTTTAATAGTAATTCAAGTACTGGAGTTTCACGCTTTCACTAATAATTTATTGGGCTGTAATATTCTCTATGAAGCAATGGATGTAAAAATTTTCTAGGTAAATACGAGTTTTATATTACACCTAAACCTGGGTAAGCACAGAATATTATGAGCATTGGTGATGCGGTTTCATTTCAAATCAGGAAGGGAAAATTCAAGTAAGCTCTGCAGCGCATTCTTGTGGTCGGCAGGAGATTTAAGTTCCTCATCCTGAGTCCGTACCAGAGCCGATCTGCATCCAGAAGCCGTTGTTCTCCCTCTACCTTAGTATTTTGAAAACAGAACGAGAGAAACTGACGAACAGAATTGCATTAACAGTTGTTACAAGGAATCTAAAATAGATGGAAGTTTGTTCTAGTCTATTTTGAACGTCTGTCTTTTCTTCTTGACGCCATTATAGGTCGGAATCGCTATAGGCTTCATCATACCAGTGAAAGATGGCAAGTGACAATGCAGTTTGTACTTAGGGTACTTTTTTATTAACCTGTTTTGTAGTACCTATTCTAGTAGAAACTAATAAAATGGACGATTAGATAAGGGTATTCCTCATACCTCATATTCAAATTGTTGTGGTAAACGAAACGAATTAATTCTCTAATTTCTCAGAAAATTAAAATATTTTATGGTACGCACGCATAGAAGTTTTGGCGATTTTAAATAGTAAAATAAGTTGCATTATGGAATATAAGACATCAATTTGGACTCAAAATGCAGCAAAGTCAATAAGGGAAACTCACGAAGAATTTCCAAAATTCAAATTTCTCTATATATTATAATAGGGAAAATAAATCAAAACTCAGATAAATTGCATAGTAATCCTATTTTCTCCAAATTCCATTTCAATTTTTCCAATAAGCAGGAAGAAAACATTTTTCAAAGAAACATCAAACATCTGAACATTATCCATGCTCTTATGATATGAGATTTTATTCAAACATAAAAAAAATCGATTATGCTAAGCACTCAGTACAATTGAATTCCCGTGTTGTAGTGATATCACTCTATTTATTACTATCAGGATCAGGGTGCAGTAAAAAGCGCTATCACACTTTGCAGTCTTCTATAATATTACTTCTATCTTGTACTACTATTGTATTTGTTATTTGGCAGTAAATATTTTCAGTTTATTTAGATAAAACATCTTTACTCGTTTTCCACATCACAGCATCAGTCAGGATTTTACAGTGCGCTTTTCACATTCTTCATCCTTCTTCTTGACTCCATTTTTTGTGGAAAAAGGGGCGCTTTGCAGTACCATACTTTAAGCTCCAGTCTTGGTGACGCCACCATGGTGAAACCACATTCATAACATGAGCATCATCATCATCGTCGTCATGTTCTAAATCACTGGGTTGTAAAGGAAGCACGGTTACTTTAGCAAAGACGG
>JAHZNI010001338.1:0-22485 GCA_027744415.1 Seira ritae | reverse complement strand
TCAACAAGAAAGTAATGCGGTGGGTACGCTGTGTAGAACGATACTTTTTCATAGTTCCAAGTAGGAATTCACAGTTGTCACAATGCGCTCTGAAATACCTATAGTTTGCGGAGGAGAGGGGCGCAAGCAAACTTTGTATGTAGGTATGTCTGGGTAATTTAGTGCGATTGTAGCTAATAGTTGATTATTACCATTGTTCCACTGAGGATTCTACACTTCGAGTTACTTTTCTGGTGTACCTACCTTTTAAAACTTTCTCATTATTGTTGGGAAATTATTTCTCCTTTAGCAATGAAAAAATAACGAAGTTTGTGCTGCCACTGCTAGTGCGGTGGCGCACCAACAAGTAACGGAAACAGAATATTATACCATACTGAATACTATCGCTGAAATTGAAGGTGACCAAAGAATGAGAAATTATTGTGATTATTTTTTTAGGCGAACCAACCCACACGACACTGAAAGTGTGCGATTTTCAATTAGAATGGAGAAAGTTTCTTTGTTGGCTTGGTAATTCCAACTTTGAAATGAAATAGGGAAACTAACAATTTTGTAATGCACGTGATTTTAGGATGGGAAAAAATCTCGGCACGAGGCAGAATAGGAACAAAATGCAAAAGGTAAAATTATTTTTTTTACTTACCTTCGTAGGAATGATAGAAATAAATGATATTCTTCCATCCATAATATGAAATCGTATCAATCACAGCACGATGAAAATCCGGTCTCATACTGGTGGCAAAATCCATCATTGTTGAAACCATCTGCAGGCCATTCACCCGTTGGCACCGACAACAACGAAAAAAGTCACGCGGAAAATGGAGAAAGTCGAGCGATTCGTCCGTATATCACCATCATTATATCGTTGCCATTTAAGGGAGGACCAGAGATCGTCGCAGTCATCATCATCGCAGTATAGGGATGTTTCAGTGGGATGCGATACGAAACAAAATTTTTCATAAGAGTATATTGGAGTCGCAATCATGGGAGCCAAGTTGTAATAAGATTGTTGCCCAATTCAATAATTTGATATTGTATAGGCATTGAAAAAAATGGGAGAATGTTTTATTATCAGGATGATGTTAATGATAGTCATCGTTTTCCCATTGATTCCATCCCGAGGAGAAAAATCGTTGAATTGGCAGAGATACAAAACAACGAAAAGGGAAAAGGGAGAGAGAAAAAAACGATACATATGATGATGATACAGGGTACAATCCAAGAAATCCCGAGTGAGATCCCGTTGGTCAGCCCAGTACAAAAGGACGAATGATATTTTTTCCCAAGTTCCATCCAGAAAAGGCAAGATTCATTCAACAAGAGTAACAGCAGGAGGTTTGGTGGTTGAACCAGTGAAGCCGTAGGTAGCATCAGAATCAGGAGACGAATCAAAAGAGAGCAAGAAAAGAGAGAAAGAAAAAAATAGACTTAGAAATTTAATTACATTCTCGTTTCTTCTTACCATTTCTATTTTTTTTTGCTCCAGCATCCAACTTTCTTTATTTCCTTCTAAATTGTAAATGATATCTTTAGATACACTTCTTTTTTGAAGAGACAGATGCAATGTCTAGTGAATGTGGACTGCGTGAGATGTTTGATGGGATGAGATGTGAAAAAGCCATTGTATCAGATGTGATAACAATAATAACGATAATAATAGCGATGATAACGGTGGTATGTATGTACCTATGTGTAAATGATAAATACATATATGTATATTCTGCCATTTTGGCTTTCAAGTTGTTTTGTGGAGCTGAGGGAAAGGAAAGGGGACAGAAACAACAATAATATGGGGATCCGCTCTTGTCGATGAAATATCTTATGACCGAGATTGTATATTCTCTGAAATATAAAATAATAGCTGCTGGTTCAGACCCTGAAATGTGAGTTTTTATCTTTGAAATATGGCATCTTACATCTTACATACAACTCTAGATTCGTGTCCTTCATATCACCCCAGATAAAAGTTGAATTGTTTTCCAACAGTGAAAACTAAATTGTTTGCTAAATCATTACTTTCAAAGTAAAGACATTATTTTGTAATGCTTTGTCTGGATTTGGAATCCCGCATTTCGGATAGTATTCACCTACCATACCATTCATAGATTTTAAATGATTATCTCATCTACGCCTATCAATGAACAAATCTGAGCTATCGCACCATCTGCATCGATTTCAATCGAGCCTTAAAATAAACAAATTCAACTGAGTTGCTGTTGAACTTCATTTTTGAAGTTGAAGAAATTTTGCCAAATCATGATAATCGTAGAAAGCGTATTTTGAACATGTGAACCAGATTCTGTGCTACAAAGATCTATCTTAAAGTTTCACATGACCACTGTTATAACTACTGGAATCACACATGTGTTTTTTCAATATAATTTCTTGGCTCAGGGTAAAGGTCGGGCCTATGAACGTAGTAAGTAGGCGTATTTTACAGGCATGAGATTGTTTATTGGAAAAACAATCCCTTTTCCCTCCTTAGGTTCTATAGTGCAATATATATTTAAAGAGAACAAATGAAAATTTATGGGTATCCAATCCCACACACATTTCTTCATTTCCTCTCTGATTTCACAAACTTACGATGTTTTTCTTTTCCTTCCTGACACAAACCAACTTTTGGGAAATGTTTTCTGTATGTCGTCGTTTATTTTTGGTGCGATTTTTTGCAAGCAAGGAGCTGTGTGTAAGGTGTCTTGCTTTGATAAAACCCTTTTTCGTGGCACATTCAAAACTGTAACTCTTAACTTATTGTGTTTGTGTGATGTGAGTTTTTAAAGTGGTTAGCAACATCAGCGGGGGTACAAAAAAGCTTAAAGAATAAGTCGAGTTACAACACTTTTACGACAGTTTTATTTGGGTTGGAAAGAAGTGACAGCGTGATTCCCCATGTTTTTGGTTGTTTTTAGATTGCATGTATAGGTATTGGAAAAGGGTCGACTATGAAAATGTTATGAACCAATTGCTGCGCAATAGTGGGTAAATCTTCATGTCCAGTGCCAGTCGAATGTCAACTTTCACTCCTTTATAATGGACTAAAAGTCCAAGGGGTAATAGGAAATTCTTACTACTGCTCTTGAAAAAGCTGCTATTCTAGTTTTTAGATTGCATGTATAGGTATTGGAAAAGGGTCGACTATGAAAATGTTATGAACCAATTGCTGCGCAATAGTGGGTAAATCTTCTTGTACATACTTAAGTCAAAACTGAAACTATACCAAATTTTATAATTCTATTCTTATCTATGACTTTGTCGCAAAAAGTTTAACATTTGAAGTAGTAGGTGGTTTTCACTTTCAGTTCGACTTTGTTGAAAACATGGTTTTCTTTTGCTATTTAGTTAGTCTTCATTGAGCTTATCATAATGCGAGTTCTGGAATGTGATAATAAATACAGAAAACTATACCTTTTCTGGGAACCAAGGGGTGATGAAGGGCATCTGGAACGTGTTTGAGTAGGAATGAAAGGTGTCAAATGATTCTGGACTAACGGCTCCAACCATGGTGAAAACTCCACGGGCGAAGTGATTACAAACTGTAAAGAATGGAAACAAATAATATATTTTTAGTGTTACTGGTAATAAATTTTACAAAATACATATTTGGAACTTGCATCACAATGAAAACACTTGCAATAGATACCTGAAGCAAGCAACATATACGTAGTACTGAAATGCATGGACATGTTCAAATTAAAATTCATGGCAATAATATGCATGTTGTCTTTAAAAAAATTTTAGTGGAGACAACAATGAGATAAGTCTTAAATAATAAGTTACATATTGTATTATAATGTCTTTTCGAGTTCAGCACTCTCTTCGAATGCTTAGATTTGGGAGATCGAAATGAAACACGTCCGTTTTGCACGTCAATCATCACACCGCGTTTCCCTACGATACAAATCGTTCAAGGGATGGGCATAGAAAATAGTAAGGCTTCTATATACTTTAATGCATGAATATCGTGGGCTAGCACTTGCCCTTTCTGAAATGAATAAAAGCATTTTATGGCCTAATAAAATTATACACGCATAAAATTTTCTATTCTACGGTCTCTAAATAACCTTGTTCAGTTCAGCAAATAAACATCGCAGCTACTCGATGAGCATTTACTTTCTCCCTGTCCACATCTCAGCTCCCATGACAGCATAAAATTTAGCCTGTCTAAGGAAGCTTTTGTTGTCAGTGGCGGGGAAAGCAGAAGTGTATGCTACTTCTCTCTTATGTACTCCAAAATGTATAAACAGACATCCCCGTTTGTCTACTTTAAGAGCGCGTATTCTTCTAGAGCGGTGAAAATGTCGGTAATAACTCGATTTTTCCTTTCTACACACCAGATATCATTAAACTAAAAGGAAGTATATTAATCCTTTGTGGCGCAGACATCGAAAGAGATCTGTACTTCATCATATCGTCTCGCCTCGCCGACATCATTAGGAAAGGTAATCATAAAAAAAAACCTCTCCGACTTTCCGCTTAAATTTTAAACACCGCAAATATCACGTTTCTGCAAACCTGAAAGATTGAATTATGCATGCATTGATAATTTCTATTTTTAAAATTCAATTCAGTAAATATTTATTTTTCATTACAAGAAAGCCATGTTCGTTTCCACTTGCATTGAGTATCTGAATATGAAATAGAAAACAGAAAATTGCCATGATTTGACTAGATAAATTGATTTGATTGATTTGATTTGATTGGCATTGATGTAGACGGCTGCCTACAATGTTTAATTTGAATCGGAAGTTTGACAAAAATAGCGTAAAGCATGCAGCTTCGCTAGGAAAGATGGAACTGTAGACTCCAAGTAGGTATACACTTTAATGTTGATGTCGAAACCGACATCAAAATGGCTTATTAGCTTAGAGAAAAGTTGCAAAGTGGCACAAGAGAATCCTGCTAATAATAATACAGCATTATGAACCACTCAAGAGGAAGGAATAGAAATGTGAAGGATGCTAAACTGAGCAAAATTAAAGGGGAAGGGTAAGAGGAAGGAAGAGATGAAATGGTACGAGTAGCAAGCCATGTTTGGCACGCCAAAGGATAAATAAGAAGAAGGGAGAAAGAGGAGACGACAAGTAAGAAAAAGGAGGAAGAAGGAGAAAGAGCAAACGCTACTTTTTACAAAGAAGAGAGTGCTAAATTGGTTTAGTCGATTTAATAATCCTTCGCCTATGTCTTTCTGTCCGGATCCTGTCTTCTCACAGTCAAACGAACAATTTTCTCTGTGATATATGTACCTATCTCATTTTACTTTGGGTAACGTCTACCACAAAAACAATGGCAAGTATAAGAGCAAAGAAGTTAAGTGCGCCTTCGAGTGAAAGGGCTGACGAGGAGAAGGCATATTATTTCTTTTATGTTTGGAAAATGTGTAAGTTGAGCAAAAGTTCACATCGAAGAAGGAGGGACAAGAACCACGCTAAAGCCAAGCCAAAAGAAGTCAGCCTTCTCCTGCGGAATAGTAAACGCTCAACTTTTCCTACGAATAGATTTTAGAATGTGTGAGGAGAGCGAAGGCTCTTGGAAATTTATATGATTATGAAGTTGCTCCGGAGAAGATGAGTTACTAACTTTTGCATAAAATTCCATTCTCCTTCTGCGTGTCTTCTCTCCTCGTCTCCCATGAAGCTATTTACCCTTTGGGCAGTAAGTATAAATATAGCTTGATGATAGTTTTCCAGGGTGAAGTCTCCGGCGGAGAGAGTTTTCCTTGTTATTTGTTTACTCCCACATTCCACCACCAGCTTGATACGCGTCTGTTCGATTCGCTATTACAATGATGAAATTTCCCAGAGAAGACAAAAGTTCTCTCGCACACTTTTACTCATCACGTCTTGATTACCACATTTTCCATATCGTGAATGGAATTCCATTGGAACGTTCATTACACACAATCATTCGATGTTAATTTGCTAAATTGAAATCACAGAGAATTCATTACTGTTCCTTAATCTTGAAAAAAGGGGGGTGATGCTTTGGCTGTGGATTGGATGTTGTGAAGAAAGTCGTTCTTGTGATGGGAGTGAAAGAAAATGGAATTGTAAATCTTCATTGTTTTATTTTAGCCTCACCGAATTCTTTTTCTTTCTAAAACTATTCAATAGAAGCTTTAGATTTTGTAACACAATTTTGTCTAGAATAGCAGCTTTTTCAAGAGCAGTAGTAAGAATTTCCTATTACCCCTTGGACTTTTAGTCCATTATAAAGGAGTGAAAGTTGACATTCGACTGGCACTGGACATGAATTACTGTCAAAAGATTGCTTTACGATTCAAGTTTCTGAATTCAAATAAGACGCATTATTTGAAGGGAACAAATATATGTAAGTAACATTGAACTCTAAGGTACATGGTTTAGTAAATCTTTATTTAAGGCAGAGTGAATATCCTTTCCAATTATACTATAGTAAAGATACAAATTCTTTTTTTCCAAAAAGACGTGTTTCACAGGACAATGATAATGGAAAGGATACCAAGGAAGAAAAGCGAGAAAAGAAGCTTTCTTTAGACGGACTTAATCTCGGAGAATTTTTGAAGGTACCTAAAATGCATACATATAAGGACAGGTCTTGAGCAAATATAAGTTTAAATACGGTTTATTAGGTAGGTTTTTGTGTCAAACACAACGACCACTTTCTTCATTATTTTAAAATTTTATAGGCGGTGTAAAGTTTACTTGTAGATTATGGAAAGTTGTTGTCTTGTAACTTCCTTTGCCTGACAGTGGACAGTGAAGCTAAAAGCCGAGGAACGCATTTTGTTCGATATGTGAGTCGAGCTATACGCATATATTTATAAGCAAGTGGACTCTATATTCACTCTCTATGTAATATACAATTTTGTTTAGAAGGCATTAAAAGTGTTTTAGGTACCGAGGGTTTTTCCCTTGGACCAATTTTGCCGAATATATACATATACATAAAATGATGGAACTATTTTAAGTTTAAAAACTGCTATCGACTGATACTCTTTAAATCTTTAAAGTATATATAGAAGACGATACAATTTTGCATGGTTATCGAACGCGATGATTGTACTGGTAAAGAAATACATATTTGCCATCTTTTCGTGCATTCCAGCCATGCTTGACAAGTCTATGGTCAACGTTCTCCGTTCTTTGACAACTTTGCATACTTAGTCAAACTACAAGAACTGAATTACAAGAGGGCCTGATAGGTATTCGCTTTTCCAAGTTTTATTTTGCTCGCTTTATAGGTCTCCAACACGTAATGTCGTCCATCCAACGAGGAAAAAACTAGTCTTGCCTTTCTCCTTCGACACTTTCACTTACTTGAAGCTCTTTATCTAATTTGCTCAACTGAAATTCTTTTCTCGAGGAACTTTGTCAATCCAAAACCCAATTTTATCATTCTTCTCTTGTGTCGCTCTCATTCGTGTAAAATATATTTATATTTTGTTAGCTCCCATAGACCAAGATGATGACTTGGCCGGATAACGGGAGAGTGAAAGCGAAGCATAAATTGCTCGACGAGATTGGATGAGACGGGACAAAGTATATAACGAGAATTCAGAATTTCGCAAGGCAAATACAAGCCGTGGAAACCTCTAAAAATAAAATAGCAATCCCTAATAGCTTTTCAAAGAGAATTTTTTCTCTCTTCTTGGAAGCTACTAGCCAACAGCGATTGAAAACTTTTCTGCAGGCAAACGGAAACTTCAAATTGCTATAAAACGAAAGATCTTTGTGATATTTATTTATATAAAAATCATTGTTTTTGTATGGCTTATCATTTTCACTTGAATGTTTGAAGATCTTTCAGAATTTCTCTTAGAGTTCTTTGAAATATTGCACAAGCTACTTAGCTGGATTTGCCACCCAAAGAAGGAGATACTGACGGGGCTCGTTGATTTTTTGGACAAAAAGTATAGCTATGTTTTTTTCAAAAAAATATTCAAAAACGTACATTTTCAAAGATCCCAAGCCCTTAAGACCCCGAGGAAGGACTGCAAAAATTCTATTTTCTTAATACATTTTCAGATATATACATCACTATACATTTTTACACTTTTGGCTTGATTGCCGGACACACATATATCCTGTTCCAAGGATATCCGAAATTAAATTTTCTTTGAGCAATATCAGAAAATATATAGTTTGATGTTTTATGATGGAATTTTAGCTTTGGTTGGATGTGCCGCTATAAGCAAGGCCATCAAAATAGAAAACGAGGAAAGCATTCTTAGAATTTTTACAAATGCTTTCCTTTTTCTAAAAAAATGTGTGTCCCATTCCACAAACAATCCGATATTTGACTGTGTGTGAAGCAAGGAATTCGCAATAGAATCTTTTTTATTTGGCAGGTGAATAGGGAATTGGATGTGATATTGACGGATGAGAGCATGGAACGTATCTTAGAGCTGAGTAAAGTCAAATACGACAGCAACCAATAATTCTGTCACTCCTTGTTCACTCTACTTCTTGTGAAAACTTCCGAACCAATTGAAATTCTGCAATCTAAGAATAGAGTGGAGGGGTAGAATGCGATTCCCGTTTCATGTCTGACTCTTCGGGGTCTTGCGAAATGTTTTATTCTATCAAAAAGAGGACGTGTATATAAAAAGAAAGTGTTAAAGTAAGCAAGAACCTACGCGACGAGATCTTAACTGTATCTGAACCGTGCAGTGCCTCTATTGCCGTACCTAACTTTGTCTGCATTAAAATTGTAAAGACAAGTTTCGTTAGTGTTTACATTGGTTTCATTTTTAAATTAAGGAAGAAATTCATGCCACATGCAATCAACGAATCCTCCATGTAACATGGAGGTAACAATCTCAATTTAAGTGCGACGCTCTATGTATATATGTTTCAATCTGTAAATTAAAAGCCTCGTTGGACAATGAGAACTCGGTAGAGAAGCTCTTACATCGAATTCTCAGAAATCTAATTGTGTATGAAATAATCGTGCATTTCATGAGAATGCTATGCATTACAATTCACTCACTCACCACGCATCTTGAAAGTTCATCTTCAGCTTCTGAAGAAGCCCTGAACTTCAGTCCATGTCAGATACACTTGTATTTGTATAGCAAAACAAAATGTATCTTTCAAGAGCCATAATCATAATGACGCTTTTCTTCTTTCATCCCTTCCCCTTTTCACATTCATTTAAGGAAATTCCCTTTTGAAATAAGTCATCTTGATATGCGCGTATACAAACGGAAGCTTTAGAATAGCGTCTGTGAACTCTATTCCATTTCGAGAAGGGTTTTTACAAAAGCAAAAGCACACGGGAAAGTGCATAAATTTGCATTCCATAAGAGTACGAATGCGTATGATATGTTGGTATCCTTCCGCATTTCATTCGCTCCATGCTGAGTCTGATAAAGTCACCGTTGGTGCTATTTCCGTTTGCTCTTCGCTCATGTAATAACAAAAAGCGTTTAATAATATCGTATTTTGGAGCCCACACTACAAGACTAGGTACAATCTGAGTATAGAAATCCCAAACAGAAAAATTGACAGGTTCTGCATGATCCAAATTTCTCGTGTTTTCCAGTTTAATTATCTAAATATTTTTTTTGGTTTTATACATTTTCTAATAATTAAATTTACTCCTGATTTGTTCGTACAATAATTACTGAGAATTTACGGTTCAGTTTACAAAAAGTGGGACATTTTTAAAACGTTTCCTGCGATCGTAGACAATTTCAGTCTGCGTAATTTATCAATGTTGAAAGGTTTCTTCAACAATGATATCATTCATGCAGTAAATTATTCAAAAGCAACATAGTGGAAACCATTTTACTCATGTATGTGAACTGAATGTGGACTAACTAACTTGTAAGAGCTGAGATTACATATGTATTATATATGCGCTGAATATTGTTACAGAAGTATGCAATGAGTACGTATGAACCTTTCCCAGACGCAGCATCATTCTTTCCTTAATGACGGCATCATTTCTTATTATGTATTATTCATCTTACTTTCACTATTTTTATCCCTACAACATTTGGAATTGCCTGACATGAATCAACACCCTTTCTTCCAGCCTCTTGATATACTTCACTCTCAAATATGTACAATTTTATGACAACATTCAACATTTGTCCTTCCCCAATTTACTTTTTCTGTAGTGGCGGTACAGGCTTACTCTTGTGAACTTGTGTGCTCAGCTATAACCAAGATGTTCTTTTTCTTCGTTACTGCTTATGGTGGAAATGGAAATAAATGTGCCATTTTAACAGTAACATAATATCAATATAATAGGTACATCTTATACAAGTCTTATTGTAGTTTCACAATGGGACGAATGAGTTTGGATTATGTCTTTTAAGCCCTAAAGTGGTTCCACTTTTTATAGTGAAAACAATACCACGATCTCTATCTATGACGTGCCTATGGGTAATTCTAAAAAATCCCGTGATACTGTATAGTATTTGCCGTAAAAGCGTAAAACTGGGTCAATCACCTCAACACACATAATAGCAGTAAGAAAGAAAAATAGCAAAACAAGTCTGGTCGATTATTGTGCACTTATTACTCACGGTAGAAAATTTGCGTTCAAAATAAAAGAAGATTCTTAGTAAACAGACATTAAGCAACTCATCTGGATTCCGGATAGCTTTAAATTAAAAACGTCCGTCTCATTAAGTTTACTTTAGTTATGAATGAATGAAGAACCTCCGGTGAATACCTAAACGTTTGATTTCAACACAAGTTCAGCGTCAATTTTCATTTTGAAAGAAAAAAATGTCTAGGACATTGCACCGTTTTGTACCAACCAAGACGAAAAAGTAGCTTTCGTAGAAAGCATTATGAATGAACGTAAATATTACATGATTCCATTCCAGCTAAAGTTTTATGATATTTTTTGCATTGCCGGTAATGTAGAAGAGATTAGCGAGAACAGGAAAGGAAGTTCTCGACTTTCTCTATTGCATGCTTTGCTCCTTTCCCTGTTTTTGTACACCACGTCTACCACAATTCTATGAAGTTAGCTTTGGTTAGAAATGGAAGCATGCCAGGTTCTAGTTGTAAATTTAAGAGGAAGTAGGGAGTAGTACGTATACTTTCTTTTACCATTTATATTTGTGGATGTAAACCAACCGAAAATAATGTAAAGATGCGACTCTTGAGACAACCCTTTTTACTTCCTTTTTGTTTTTACTACCTATCTTAATAGTTAAGTGGATGCGCTGCCATCCTTACCCAATATGGGTTTTATCATCAAACCACCTCCAGAAACGACCGATAAAAGATCATGCATCACATGTGAGACTACATATTCCTCCTTATGCGTGAATGTTTTTCAGGTTATTACTCCAATGATAATCTGTTAAGAGGAGAAAGCTTGTGGTCGGAGGAAAAAGAATTAGAGCAAGTTCACTCACGGTGGCTGCTGCTACATGGAGCAGCCAGCCAAAAGGCCACATTAGGGAACAGGTTCCTATTGTGAGCGTCAGTCTTTCTGTTCTGATTAAGAAAGCATGAAAGTAAGTCTTAATACTGCTGCTCTCTCCCTTTAGAGCACTATCATTATTACTACCATCATCATGAACGTGAAATGCTCCGTCAACAAAAGTGAAATAATGAGGAATATAATTTCAGTCCAAAGGCCGTCCTCCCATCCAAATGTGATCCCAAATTAACAAAAGTCACTAAGCAGCTTCCTCTTACTTAAGAGGCATGTTACGAGATTCCACATTTATTTCCTACTTCAGATTTCCTTTATTCGCCCAAAATGAATGCTTAGCATAAATCCTTACAGAACTGCTATATTCTTTCTCGTTCAGCTTCAATTTGAGGAAAGAAAGTAGGACATCCAGCTCTTAGACAAGCTATTTTTGCTTGAAATATCATTAAATATTTTTGTCTTTTCTAAAACGTAGTACTCGTAAAAAGGATGTCGTAATTTTTTCGGCATTTCACTTCACAGCGTTGACTTGCACTTAAGGGCCACAATAATGTTATTTCATGATTGTGACTTTAATTCTACAAAAACCGGATGAGAGCAAGTTTATGTAATTTAGATTTTGGCAACAGTAGAGAGAAATCCTCTGAAACGGGAAAGAATGTGTTGCTAACCCAGATTTTGAAATAGCGAATAGAAAGCCATGCAGAATATGGCTCGAAAATACTTTCCTCAAAACAGGAATGCCTATTTTGTTGTCATTATCACGTTGTAACAATCCGAAATCAACACAAAAGAAGAGTGGGTATCAAAACGATATTATCTGCTTTCAAATCACTGGGATTTTTCCGTAGCCGACTGAAATACTGCTGGACAGACATTTTCTCTTTCGCAGTTCCCCAGCGCAAAGGCACAGGAAATTATTTGAATTTGCTAGGGAGCACTAGAAACGTATTAGTTTATTAGAGTTTGAACTAAGCGAGTAAGGGAGGGCAAATCAGTGCCACTGATGATACGACAACCACTGCAGAGTTTGCACTTCCTTACTTTAATTTCGTAGAGACGGGATTTTACAGAAGGGCAATATTGAGCACATACGGTTTTCTCATAAATCCGGGCGGTTTTTGAGGGAAAATTATGGTCAGACTCGTTTCTCCTATCTTGACTATGGTACAGAGTCAGTGGGGCATATTAGTACTTTTCCTACATTTTCCAGAGAATTGTATTGATAACTGGCTGGCAGCCTAGGAAAAAGCTAAGTCTAGTCTGTGGTAGTGACTCTTTCGGCATTTCTGGAATTTTATCTGATGATAATATCCTCCCTTCCATCGAAAAAATTCCCACGCTGAATTCACTAAATGAATCTACATTCATCCACCACGCCTTTCCTCTCCCCAAGAATGAGTGGAGATGGGATTATTGTATGTTAGCTTTATTATTATTAGCACTAATGAGATGTCATGAAGTTTGCCAGGAAGAGATTTCCATTTTATAAAGTTGAACAATATTTTTTTTGTGAACATGCGTTGATAAATGAACTTTTCAATAGAAAAAAGCATATGAAAAGAAACACATATTTTCACGATCTATTGATCCATGTCATAATTGCGGTCGCCAGAAATTTCTAATTTTGGTTTTTGTATGAACTGGAATTCGGTTGCTTTTGCTTGTTAATATTGGATTGTAATATTGCCGACAGCTGTATGCATTAATGCATGAGTCATGGCTTAAGTATTTTATCCAGTGATGATTACTGAACTTTTGAAAAAGTTTTATTTTGCTAGAGTGATATGAAAGACAAAACAGCGTAATATGTAATATGAAAAACTTTTAGTTCAGTTCACACAAATGCTTATTTCAAACCTTCTAAAAGGCACAAGGATGCAACGGATATGATTATCTAACAATTTTGATTTATATCCATTTAATTTACTGACAAAGCGGCTATGATGAGCTAGATACTTAGTAACATACCTGCTATGACTATGAGTGACTGGCATACAGCGTAATAGGCAAGTTTCCTCTCGCATTTCATATAAAGGCTCCATATTTCACAAATGATTGTAAAATGCATGAATAAAGAT
This sequence comes from Seira ritae, assembly GCA_027744415.1. Taxonomy (NCBI): domain Eukaryota; kingdom Metazoa; phylum Arthropoda; class Collembola; order Entomobryomorpha; family Entomobryidae; genus Seira; species Seira ritae. Next base: position 9,019 of record JAHZNI010001338.1, on the reverse strand, counting down.
TATTAGTTTAACTCTAGTTGAAATGGAGAACAACATTTTGTTGAAACCCGACACATGTCATTCCGTAATATAATGCTTCAAAAAATGAGCGTTACTAAAGTAGTTTGGAGCATGAAAAGCACAGCGTTGAAACGTAATGTGAAGGAGAAAGGGATGAGGATGAAACCACACATTTGAAATACCTACATAGATGGAACGAAAATTTCTCTAATTCCTTGATGAATGATGCAAACGATCTCATTTTCGTACTCATTCCCTCGTGAAATATTTTAGAATTTAGACGTGAACGACCACCGACTAAATCAAATAATGCATCTTGTAGACATGTAACCATTCATATGCAGAAGTTCACTGAATGCTGGGGTCTCAAAATCTTTTGAATTTATGATATCATGGCGATGATGATGATGGAGTTGTATGCATGCATTTCCATCCAGCGTTTCCAAAATATACATAGGTATTGTGCTGGCTCGCCCTGGCTTAGGTGAACGGAGATGATATTCTTGAAAAATGAGGTTTTCTGTTTACTTTCCTAGTTACAGCAGCTTTCTTTTTAAGATGGTTTATCGTCATCATTTCCTGTAATAAAGTATTTTAAAGGGATAGGCATTCGCTTAACACACTCCATTTGTGTATAAATACCTAGAAGACTAGATGTTCTCTAGGAGTGTATCTTTCACCAGCACATTTGTGCTCTTATATGGAAGATCATGACAATGTGAATAATTGGGGTAAGTCATGCCTTTTTACTCGGTTCAATTTACTGCTACACTGCACGAGCCATCATCATTCCACAAGACTGGTTCCATTTTTCAGCTAGAAGAGTGAAAATAACAGAAAATGATAGGTGTATACTTACGCAAAGTACCTTCTTGATTTCACTAGATGTCAACTCTTCGACTTTTGCACTATTCATCTATGTATGTAGGTCTGTTCTCCTAGGTAATTTTTATCATGTCGAAATTGGAAATTTAAGCTGGCTTTCGTAATGCATTAAATGAAAAAAGCTGAAAAATTGTAATTAGATAAAGTGGCCATGCATTTTATTTTGCGTAAAATTGCATGCCATTGGTAGAAAAATTTACCAAGTATTGTTATTTATTTTAACAAAGTGTTTGTTAAAAAAATGTGCATGTAGAAGAAACGGGTTTGCAAATTATTGGAATTCGGAGAATGCCTTTATATGTACTTACATACAAATGTGCTCTTCACGTGATGATGAAAAGCCAGATACGGGACCATGGAATTAGTTTTTACCGAGAAATTTCCAATTTTTTCCGCGTGAACATGAAAATTGAATTATCGAAATATGTTGGGCGAAAGAATACTTAATTAGAATGCCAGCTCAAATAGAAAATAAACAAGTAGGTATTTACTTGTGAAGTGAGTGCTTCTCAGGTTTGGGAAAGGCAAGTTTATCTGATACATATAGTTACATGCCTATGCAAAAGCACATGTTGGACTTAGTAATAATGAAAAGTTCCAAAGATTTATACTTTTTTATTAATTTCTTTCAATTCTCCAAGATCCAACGATTTTTTATGTATGCGCCATTTAATTTGAAACGGAATTATTTGTGTCAAACTTTTATCACATATTGAATTTTCCTAAATAGTTTTCATTCACTTGTTTACAATAAAGCTAATAATACGAAAAAGTCGTGAATGATTATTGCGAACTTTCATGTGAAACTTGTGAAACCTACATCTAAAGAGAAACGTGTTTGTCTGTCTGTACGGAACCAAGGTAACATGAATAACAAAGATAACAAATCAAATCAAGAGAAGTATCTAACTTTCTTTGGAAAAGTCAAACAGAATATTTTCTACCTTTATATTTTTTTAGAATCGACTTAAGAAAGAAGCTCTAACCATCCATTACAATACCATACCAATCTTGTAAATTATACATACCTACCTACCTTCAAGTATACCTCTTTCAATATTTCTATTTTCCAGCAATGTAACCCCTTTGATTGGATCGGAAGGTTGAGCGGTGTATACTGCAAGATAAATGAGTATTTTGTTCTATTCGCATATTTTTTCTACCAAACACGGCTTCGCAGATGCAACTTTTGTACTGAGCAAATGAGATACATATTTGTGAATTTGTTACAAGTTGTTCTCAACTTTAGCTTTTTCAGACCAATAAACGACAAAAGTAATAAGTCACTATTTTTTATACGCGTTCCTGAAAATGTTCTACTTTTTGATATTAGTTGTGCTTCAAGTATTACTTCAGTTTTTTTGTTGTTGAAACACCCTACTTAACATCGTTTCAGACGCTTTATTCTTATTTCTTTAATTCAACAAGACTTTTTTTGCTGGCATAGGAATATTAGTATGCTTCTATATGAGGAATCCAAGCCTTCGTATGGTTGAGCTTTTGCGGCATATTTTCCGAGAGAGTAGAAAAGTGTAACAAATAGGAATAATAATAACTAACTACTATGTTACATCTAAAAGTGGAAGCGATATAGACATGGTGCCTTGAAATAAACAGAAAAAAGTGAAGAGAATGGAATTGGAGACAAGTCGTAATGAAAAGAGAAGAGGAATAAGTGGAGAAAGCACAAAGTAACTTGAGAAATAAAAGAGTGAGAGAGCGCACACCGCTCCACCAAACTCATTCCTTTTTTTCCGTTCCTTCATCTTTTCCTACCTTTCATTCTCTTTTCCAAGGGAACAAACGGACGAGAAAATGATTTATGAGGGTAAAGTGAGTTGGAGAGGCAGCTTAGGGATTAATGTCATCAGAGAATCAAGTGCTTTGTTTGTCTGCTCACCTCATCTTTCAAGTATATATATTAGGAAAGAACCTAATATATAAAATTCTGTCGTTGAGATGAGAGACTCAAACCTTAAATCTACCTAACTATATACGAGACGATATTGCTCAAATCTGTTTGTGAAATAAATGCTCGCGAAAAAAGGCAAACGCTTCCAGGGTGCCAATACAAAAAAGCTATACCATTGCGTTGTTCACTTTGCTTGCTTTCTAATATATTTTCGGTTGTCTTGTGAACTCACTACTTGATAATCGTTTTCTTGTTACACTCTTTTATTATGTGATTGCAATAACAAATCAACAAGAGAACGGCCCACACAAAGCTGCTAAATGATACACGAAGGAACCATGTAATTTCGAGTTTGCCATGGCGTTCACAAGTGGGCTCAAATAAAGGGGCCTGGCTTGTATTACTGTTGTCATAGCATGAGAATGCCTGAAGCTTTCGTGTTCCTTTAGAATTCAGATGTTTTTCTTTGTAGGTAATTCTTTACAGGGGTGCTTTGTAAATACGAAAAGAGCTGAAGTCCGTATAGCNAATAAAGGGGCCTGGCTTGTATTACTGTTGTCATAGCATGAGAATGCCTGAAGCTTTCGTGTTCCTTTAGAATTCAGATGTTTTTCTTTGTAGGTAATTCTTTACAGGGGTGCTTTGTAAATACGAAAAGAGCTGAAGTCCGTATAGCACAATCTTTACCAAGACATTAACATCGATTCTACTTTGAACTCTTCCGTAAATATCTGAGTACTCAACAATTCATTGCTTAGTTCAGTTTAGCATTTGGTCTTTGTTTGTACATAGGGCAATTGAATTGAATTTAATTCAATAGGGCAATGGATTTTGATACACATAAAATGCTATAATTAAATAACAAAATAAATGCGACGAAAGATAAATTTACAAAGCAAAGATTACCTTTGTGTCAGCATATCCGTTATCATTATTGTACAAATTCATGAACAGCCAAGTTTTTCATTTAAATTTCAAATATGTTTTTGAAATTTAGTTTTTGACAAAATTTTATATTCCAATTCAATGAGTCTTGCCTTTACATTATGTAATAGAATAGAGATATGTAACTTCCAAATTTTCATTGTTTGTTCTGGTATCGGCACATGAAAGCGGGTTGAAGGATTCCACTTGAACCCACTTTGAGGAAATTGATACCGCATATTAACAACAGTATAACAAAGTCCAATAGTGTAGTACTCACTCCTTTTAACAGTACATATTGTCTTCCTTAAAAACTAGATTTTGAATGAAACAATGATGAGTGACAATGAAAAGAAAGACATATTCTAAAATTAAAAGAGAATATTGCTGAGAAAAGTTTCAGAAATTTGCATTTAGCCAATGCATTTCTATGAAAAACGATTATTGTGTTCCTACGTTTCTGAAAACATGTTTTCTTTAATGCATAAATGCGTCGCTGACAATATTGCTTAGCGAGCAATGTTCGAATTGCTTTCTTTTTTGTTGGATTTACGGATTGCCAATAGGTATAGCAATTTGCCGCGAGATAGTTTTCTTTTATCTCCCAAATCTATAACTACGTTTCAAAGACGTAATCCTTTATTACGTATGCATTTTTTCATTATTAGAATGGCGGAATATAAAACTAGATATTTCTTCTTTTTCTTCCAGATGCAAGGTTTCTGAATGCTGAACCAAATCAAGTGTTTTTATGAGTCCCTTGAGGACGAGAGGCTTTTCAAAGGAGCAAATTGTGTGCCATACGCTTTCCTTTCCCTCGTTTGAACTTTCATTTTCTATCTACTTCATACTACCCCCTGCTGCATGGTTTGAGTGCTCACTTTTTCAAAAGTGAATGATACGCTCCTTTACATAAAGCAGAATTTTCATATTGCATGTAAAATAAGCTAGAACTAGAACATTGTTGGAGTTCGTTCGGAATGCAAAAAATTCAAACGCTCAAAGGTTGACTTAAAAACGGCTGCAACTCGAAAGAAAAGAATGTGGTCGGAAGAGTGCTAATTTAAAGTTGAAGAAAAGCTAAATTTAAATTACACAGTAAACCCGATTAGATTAGATTTATAAGAACGACATTGGTGGCTGGATACATATTATGTTAGAAGAAAGCGCTTTCGTTCTGGGAAGATTCAATTGACGCCATGAAATATTGTGTTTTAGCAAGCATCTGCACAGATAAAAATCTGGAAATAATTTTGACCCTTCCATGCAACCAATCTATTAAATCCAGACTATATATTCCCAGTAATTCGGTTCTAATTTCTCCTTTGCCAAATGAAAGTTATTACGGCCTGTTTTTATTACTTAAGATTTAAATAGGCATTTGAGTAATTTGTGTTTTTTTTTTCGTAAATAAGGAACCGTAACTATTTCCCTTGTGACTCGTACATTTGCGTTTATCGTGCTCTTAGTATTTTTATCTCGTAGTGCAAATGGTAAGTCCAAAAATATGCAAAAAAAACGATAAAAAAAGTTTGGAGAAAAACAAGGCAGAATACATGTACAAATTCTGTGTTTTTATTTATTATTTAGGCGTTTTTATTTCAACGAATCCGAGTCTTTCCTACTTATGCATTTCCTTCTTCCACTACCTACATTTTCCTTCTCTCCGTGGCCATGGAAAATGTCGTGGGAAGGTAATAATTTCATTTTCTTCATTCTTGCATTTACATTCCCACATACATCATGAATCATAAGAGAATACAAGACAGTACAGCAAACGATAATAAAACGGAGACCTTAAGAGGAAAATATTAGAAAAGTTGAACTTTTAACTTTTCCTTCATCATCCATACATTAGTAGGATGGTGAGTACTTAAATATGTACATACATATGTGTGGAAGTAAGGAAATTTGTATATTATATCATTTTTCTTTAGCCGTCATCTCTACTTATATTAATTCCTTCCCTATTGCCTAAGCTACTATTCACCATTTCCTTTCCTCACTTTTTCCAAGAAAGGCCTGTATTTTATTATTACGAAAGAAGAAAGTTTTCAAGGAAACATCATTATCGTTTCGTTCATATGCCATTACGTAGTAACTTTTTGCCATGCCCTCTCTTTTGCTTAAAAATATTAAGTTGGTCGGATACGCTGTCAAGAAGATGCATTCTGTGGCTTTCATATGTTTCGTGATTAAGTATGATGACGAAGATGATGATGCTGGTAGTAGTAGTATGTAGTAGTAGTGCATAATAATAATGCATTATAAAGTATACACGACGACGGCTTAAGAAAGTAAAGGTTATTATGAATGAAGGGAGAGGCGTGATGAAGTGGGTTTGGTGAGAAGTGAACGGTATTTAAATTTCAATACAAAGTACCACCAAGTTTTGTTTATCCTGTGCTTAAAGCTATATAAAAACATCAGGCATTATACTATGTATATCGCCAGTATAATTTAGGGAAAGTTAGAAGACGAAGAAAAAACGTAAAATTTGAGCTTACACAACTCTGCTGTTCTGCTTGAGTTGATATCATCACCTCATCAAAACATTCTGCTGTGGGCCTGGCCCTATTCAAATAGAGGGATAATATAGGGAAATGTAAATGCATGCTGGTGTTGAGTCTCCTCTCTGGTGAAATATTATTATAATATGAAGGAGTGAATGAAAACAGGGCTTAAATCCCTTTAATCTTCAAGACCTCTGCTTTGCCACACCATCATCCACATCCTCCTCCTTCGCCACCAAAAATACCATACCGCACGAGCCGTCAATGGTCTTCCTCTTTTCTCGGGCAGCTCATAATAACGCACAATGGAGAACCAACCAAGTGTATGGAACAACAACTGAGCACATAATAGGCAAACAAGTTTTTTTTCTGCCAAGATTATTATTATGAGCCAGTTTTGTGGGTTTAGAAATATCATCACCTCCTCCTCCTCCTCCTGAATTCCCCTACATTTTCTCACTTTTGTCTATTTAGAGAGGAGCGTCTAAGTAGTTTGTTGGCGAGGGAGCTCATGCACACGTCAAAAAGGTTACTTTATTATTAGTTTTATAGAATAATGAGCTTTATGGAAATAAAGTATGCATACTTTTTTTATCATAATAATACGCCGCAATCTTAATGGGTGAAAAAGTTTCGTGTACACTTAATGAAAAGTCATTCATCTTGGAATTTATCAGATTATGTGGGAATTTCGCGAGAAAAACTAAAACTGTCTACTTTCGCCAACGATGGTCCCACACGAGAAAGATGAAAGTGGACTTTTCTCTCGTGTTAGAAGAAGTAGGGGACAAGGAATAAAATGACGTTATGAAACTTCTTTAGAGATAGATAGGGGTGAATGAAAACGAGCGGTGTGGATAGGGCATGCCTTTAATGTGCACAAAAAACAACAGCGTCCGCTACTTTTCCTAAATTCCTCTCTGAAAGGAGGAATAACTTTTCAAGAATAAAAGATTTTCCCTCAAGATAGTCATAATACTCTGCGGGAACAAAAACGGAAAAAGTTTTTGCATGAAATATAAACGCTTAATAATATCTTTTTGTGGAATAAAATACTAATGCCAAGAAGAACATTCAAAACAGGGTGCGCTTTAAATAATGGCCATATGTACAGTTTCCCCTTGTTCTTAGTCCAGAAAAAAAGCAGAACAAAAAATCGTAACAGGCGAAGACTAGCGGTTTTAGTGGATGTAAAAAGAGTACTTAAACTCAAGAATAAAATGCGTGAATGGTTTCCTCCACGTATCATCATCAACTTTTTTTTGAATGGGTTGATGCTTCTTGTGTCCCTTTGATAGCAAAGCAGTGCTTTCACCCATGATATGCTGAATAGTAAAAGCAGTAGCATTGCTGGCGTTAGTGGTTGTTGGTTGGTTGGTGTGTGTGTATGTAGATGTGCTGAGATACTAAATTTTCTTGGATATCATTCCAAGAAATTTGTCCAAACTCCCATAAAATGAAACTAATGCTAAACAGCTTCTGGCGGGATGAGTCGTAAATAGTAGTTGCTGTAGGTTTTCTTCTCCTCTACTTCATTTTTCTAAGGACTTGGGATCGGATTTATGTAGATATAAGGAGGAGTACATATTTTTGCACTTTACAAAACTGATTCAAGCGTGTGCATATGTATGTGTCGTAGTTAGAATACACGTCCGGGGAATATCAACATTCCCTGGTTAGTATGGATACTCTCTAGTTAGTATTGATATTCCCTGGTTAATATGGATATTTCCTAGTAAATGTTGATATTACCTAGTAAGTATTGATATCAACCAGTAAATATGAACATTCCTTGACTTAAACTGACTGTATTATGTACATGGTAAAAAGGGGATGAAGCTAAAGAGGTAGTTAGTAAGCTACTCATATCGTTTGCATTGTAATAACGCTAAGGTAAAAAGTACTTTAAAAAGCTTTTTAGGTACCCTACATAAATAGAAAGGTGGATTAGATGACTCATGGTATTTTCATGTCCACCGTTAAATCTCACCATCGTCTTCGCCTTTCAGTTCAGTATTGGGTTAGAACCTATTCAGTCATTTTTTCTGTTGTTTCAAGTTTTCATACAAGATTTTTTCGAAAAATGGAAGCTGATGAAAACATGGAAGCTGATAAGCCGACGAAGTTTCTACGAATTATTTTGAAAAATCAAGAAGGGAAAGCCAAAAACTCCCGTTTACTTCGCAAAGAAGAATACGATAGCATCGTTACTCGCTTATCTATTCTTGAGCAAGAAACTGATAAACCATCACTACTTGACCTGAACATTATTAGGTCATACAGTCTCGCAAGTTTCTCTGGAACAAAAGTGCTATTTAAGAAAGGGACCAACGCAAGGATAGTGATAGCTGAAGATGTTTTTGAAGTGCTCCGATCTGCACATACCGCAACAGGCCATGGTGGGAGGGACAACATGAAGAATCACTTGAAATCCAAATTTCATAACATAACATTGGAGCACATTTCAACCTTTATATCATTATGTGAGGAATGCCAGTTAAAGAAAACCCGTTTAAAAAAGTCCCTTGTGGTTCGCCCTATTTTGTCAAAAGAGCTTAACTCTAGATACCAGGTAAGATCAAAAAATATTCTAACTACATTCAAGGTTTATAATAATTCTGTTTTATTGGTCAAAGGTGCAATACTAAGTATAATGCTGGTTCATGGCGCTCCAAACATTCTACATTCAGACAACGGAAGGGAATTTGCAAATGAAGTAAGTTTTAATAGGATTATAATATCTACTTGGAAACTCCGGTTGCTTGAAAGTGTAAATAATATTGTT
>JAHZNI010001337.1:0-18792 GCA_027744415.1 Seira ritae | reverse complement strand
TTCGGATTTTTGCTCTTCTCATTTTTATGGTTTCGGAAAATTGCTTTTCGGATTTTTACGTTTCGGATTTTTACTCTTCGGATTTTTGCGTTTCGGAAAATTGAGGGTGAATCGCCTAGGTAAATACTCCTGTATGCCTTTTGTCATTTTGTGGACCTTTTTTCGTTCCTTGTCTGTGTACGTCAATTCATTTGGATACATTACCTACCGTACCGCTGACTTAAGATTAAGCTTGATCTTCATAGGCCTAGGCTGATAGGGATGTATGAGGAAAGATTAAACAATGCATTATGCCGATTATGCACACAGTTCAGCTTAGTTCAAAGCTTTTTATTATTATTGTTCTACATTTGTATTAAAGTAAATAAGATTTCCATCCTACAGCTTAAATATGAGCTAATTTTCATAGTCAACATTTTTGTTCCGAATTTTCCAGGGAGGCGGGCTCGACTTTTAATTGCATCGGCTTGGGGTCTATCATTTACATTCGCTCTTCCCTCGGCGTTCCTTTTCCATGAAGAAAATCTCGCAACACCATACGGCAGTAAGTTGACATCATTTTTCCTGGTACAAAATCTAGACTAAGTAGCGATAAATGCATTACCTAAATATAATGTAATTTTTAAGAAAATTTTTGTCTTCCGATGTAAATTATCATGCCACACATGTGGAGCATTTATCACTTAACTTCTTGCTTCTTGAGTACTCACTTCACGGGCACTTGTTTTAATAATAATTTAGAATACATGCATGCAAATAAGTTTCAAAAGTTTTCATGTTTCGCCAGATTTCGTGAGAAAAAGCGTCAAGACTTCCGAGTTTATTTGCTCAGCAACTGCTGAGTTGACGCATTTCGAGAAGTTCCCGTGTGGGTGCCTTGCATTTCAATTTGTATGGAATCGCACGTTTATCCATGAAATTCTATGTAAATAGTGTGAAGTGTTATTTTATCAGATATGTTTACTCGCAAGCGTACCATGCTCTTTCCTAAAGTGTTTTTCCGGAGTTTTTCACAATTAAGGAAATTATTTTCCGCATTGCCTCCAACAAATAGATGGAACTAAAATTGCTTTATGATAAGATTTGACAATTCGAGCGTGATTTTTGCGAGGCTTTGTTTACTCACCGTCACCGTTCATATTATTGAAAAATCAGTATCTCATCACATTTTCGATAAACGTGATTTAGAAAAAAATTGCGTATCTTTACAAATTGAAAATATGGAAAATGACAGCAGGCACGAAGTGAAGTAGAATATACCTGGTGACGCTTTCCAAGAAAAATTCATGCATTGTATTTGATTTTTTTTGTGATGAAAAACCTGATTATGTAGATTATGTTTACCGTTTCCAACCACGGCTTGCACGAAATACAAACATGTATGTGCTTACATGACGTAGGAGTTCGTATGTCATTTTAGATTTTAGCTGGATGCATCTTTTCTAAATTAAACCTTGAGGTAGGTATCTGATGTTTGCGAGGGTTTTCGGTCTTGACATTACATGACCTTAAACAAAGTTGGTGAACTAAATTAAAAAGCATTTCACTTTCACCTGCATTCTATCTCCTCAATCAGAATTGTCCTTGGCCTAGCTGAAACAAAATTCATTTGTTTTCCCTATTGTATCTTTGTCTCATTTATTAGCTTCGGTTACACAATGCTGGATCGACATGAAACCGATGGAATGGCAGGTGTATATGACAATCATTTCCATTGCGCTTTTCATTATCCCGGCTTTCATCATTGCGATCTGCTACACCATCATGGTGCACACGATATGGACACAATCACGGATCCTCACACCATCGTCGAAGAAGTCATCCAGTAAAAAAAGTAAACCCGAAACCTTTTTAAATTAACTAACTTCACAGAATTATATGAACTTTCTTTCTGCGAATTCCTCTTCCTCAAATAAGTCTCACCATTCTTCATTAAATTTATAAACCTTCATTCTCTAGATGGAATTTTGCGAAGGGCAACATCCAAAAACGGGACTGCTAAACCAGACCCTCTTCATGATGATGATTCAAGAAGGGCATCTTCCCGTGGACTCATTCCAAAGGCAAAGATCAAATCCGTAAAGATGACTTTTGTGATTGTCTTTGGTACGCATGAAGATGTTTTAATTTCCAATAATATATAGTTTAGTTTATAGAGGGATGTGGTGTTTTGAAAGGGTTTTATTGTTTCCCATTCAATAGTTTTTATCTGCTGCTCGAGTCCATACGTGGTTTTCTCGCTGCTCCAGGTGTACAATTTCATTCCAAAAACACAAACGATGACAGCTCTGAGCACTTTCTTCACGAGCTTATCTAATTTGAGGTAAGTGAAAGTGAAAAGTTTAGATGGTCATGTCCATATGCACTTATTCCATTTTCCACGCTTCCCCTTCAATTTTTCATGATGGATGACATAATGCGAACATACAATAAGAGCTGACATTCTTTCATATCCAAAAAAATGTATCAACTTTCCCTTATGTCTGTTCATATGTCTTAGTCTCTTCCACTGTTACATTTTCTTAGAATACTAATAAAAACCATCGAGAAGTTTTCAAGGCAAGGTCTAATTCCTTATTCAAATGTCTCAACCGCACCCAATTAATGAACTTTCTTTCCATCTCTCCCCAAAGGAAAATCAAGTTTATCAACTGGCTGGCTCTGAAATGCTGTCCAAATCTTGGAAAGTCAAGCCCGACGACGGGAAACAAACGCAGGTTTGGCACAGGGACTACTCAGGATACTTCTCAGAAGCGAACGGATTTCACCTCTTTGACGGACTCACTCATGACACGATCAGATAGAATTACTCAGTCAACTATACGTTCATCAAATAGCAGTGGGATTCGGAGACAAGGTGCCGCCAACGTTCCCGTAAACAAAGGTAAGGTATCACGTTGCGTTGACGCGACGTGTCAAATTACTCACGCAGCAATCGTTATTGTTTGCACTAACTCAAATTTCTCTCTTCATTCATTTTTCGATTGACTGTTTATTTAGAGTTAAAAATATTTATCCAGTCCTCATTCATGAAGGAATGACATTAAATGACTACGTGGTACTTATAATAGTAGAAAGTAAAATAATATCAGCTAAGTCGAGAATTTATTCTCTGATTCCTGAAACTTTTCCAACAGAAGTAAAATTTCAAAACCCGAATTCTGGCTCGATGACTCATTACCAACATAATGGGTCTTGACAGTTGAAACTGAGAAGTTCAGATAATATCCAGATGACTACGTCATTCGTACTCAGGGTAGGTCTTCAAATGATAAAGGGGTTTAATATATGGCCCATAAATTATTTTTTATATCCTTCCTTAATTTGACCATTTGCTGTGGCATGCTTGCACTACCTAAGCCTCGTGTCATAATCATCATCACACCACTCGTCGTGGGCTAACTGAATTTTACGTGTGCCTTAAAAACCTAACCTTGGAAAATATATAACTTATTGTGCCGTTATCGATACGACTTTTTCTAATTTGTTCATAGTTCATTCTCAATCCCTATATATCGCTCACCTTTGCGTCAAAAGTTTTTCCTCGTTCTTTACGTGTACAACCTCGCAACTTTATTATGAACCACAAACCATCATCTCTCTCCATTTTCCATTTCCAATTGTTCGAAAGCGTATGTGAGCCTCTGTCAAGCAATATATATGTCCCTCCACGTGAAATAACTGACGTTTGGTCGGAACACGTTTTCTAAATTAAGCAAATTAAGCATGTCAAGTTAAGCTAGCTTGTAGTTGCTGTTGCTTTTACCCATTCAATCAACTTTCTCAAGATTCAAGAACTCCTAAGTCCTAACCTACCAATATAAGTTATTAACGTACCTACATCTAAATTATGGCTTAATAGATACTGACCTTCCCTGTATAAGCAGCGTAACCCCATTGCTTTTGGCATGTAGTGTTGTCTTAAAACTAAAGTTAATGCACTGTTTGTTTGACTTGAATGTGATGTGGTGATGGGCGTGAAGAAAGCATTTACTTTACAGTTTATCATTATTTTTATTGTTTATTGCGTGTTGTAGAACGAGCCATCATCGAATCGAATTCAGACAGGGTCTCTAGTCACCATGAAGTCGACTCTTCATCATCCCCCGCAACAGAATCTGGAATTGAAGCTGTCCAAGCCAGTGAAAAGCTGCTTGATAGTACGGAAGCCCAAGAGTGATGTAGTGGATATTGAGCTTTCATCGCTTGTTGCAGTTCCGCCCTCAACAGATACTCTCATCACGAACGATTTGTGCAAAAGCCCATCACTGGAGGAATACTCTGTTCTCTGCTCACCGTCGAATTAAACCAATTAGCACGGTAGCCGTAAAGTCATTATTTGATGGACAGGGACACGGTTTCACTCTAAAAATATCACATTGAGTCATGTCATATTCATGGTCATGATCATCATAGTTATATCTACTAATGAACAACTCAAATTATACTACAAAGTTTGAGGAAGCTTTACGAAATGAAATAATTATAAATGTCATTGCGGCGGAAAGCGCTATTCAATGTATTGTGCAAATATTAGATCTCACTCTTTGTCTATTACTATTGTTTTTATGATGATGTAACGTTTCTCTTTCTTGTGTAAATTATAGTAGTACAGGTATGTACATAGATATTTACCTACTTTAAAAGATCAAAATGTGCATTCGAAAATGCCAATACTGTAGGAACAGAGTCGGTAATTTAACTACAAGCTTTGTCTCGATCAAACTTTTGGAATAACCAAAAGTAATGAATCAAAGGTACGTGTAGTTTATCTGTAATTTAATTACTATCTAGTATCTAGTACTTGCTGCGATATTTCATCTGTATCCTGAAGAGAGGAACACAAAAGTTGGAGATAAAAATATCTAGTACAAATGAACCCACGTTTTACAAAATCAGGCTAGCGGAGGGTTTGACTTAAAAAGCTACACAGAATAATAAAAAGTATTATCGATATTGTACTATTTATATGTAAACCTAACCATCGTAATTATTAATTATATACGATGTGCTGATATATTAGGTAACCTGAAATGCTTATGAAGTTATATCCTTAAGGTATTTAGGTATATGTGTATCATAGCATAACAAATTATATATCCGATAGATCGAGAAACCGAGAAAAATTAGGATACTATTTCTGTTTAAATATATTGCTGAACTTTTACTTCCTAATTGCTAGCGACCGCCCACCCTCATGATGCTGGAAAAGAGTATGATAGAATGAAAGTATCAATAGATCTATATACTTCAAATAGTTAATGAATGAATATTTAGAGGTAATTATGTAGGAATCCGGTGCAGTGTGTGACCTTTCAGGTATAGTTGGTTTCCAATTGCAGTCCTGTGCATGGAGCAAAATTTCTGAAAGCTTCGGGATGAGTCAATCACATAAATCCAGAAATAAATCAGAGTTGACAAATGAACTTCTTTTGATCAGGACTTCAACTACATACATATTCCATAGTATGATTGGTAATTTACCTAGAAATGTCTACCAGACTACGTCATAATAATAATAATGATTCAATGCCATATCGATTGCTGGAGTAAATAGAGTAATATATTATTCAAGTCATAACTTATTAATTTTTGTGGATAAGGCCGATAATTAATAGGTAATATGTTTTCGTAAGCACAAACGGACGGACTCTTTTTTTAAAGGAAGCTACCATATCTTAAATATCGACAAAGTCGTTAATTATTTATTGGAGTGCAATCGATCATTCAATAATAAGTTAATAAGATATAGTCGTCTGTCATGCTGAATGTATTCAGGTATAACGTAAATGGACGGGAAACGTGCTTAGCTGTCGCCGAATATTTAACCAGCTTGAATGACGACAGTAGATATTATTTCAAAAATAGAACTAAAAGTAGCATCCATCTTAATAAATCTGCATCTATCAACCTTTTGCAAATTAATTTTGAGGTTTCACCTATATTTACGTAATTGTTAAATTTCATATCGTACGTTTTACGTAAATTCTTTTGCAAAAAAGTCTCATTTTGCCCCTTAACCTAAGCTTTTGTGTCCTTCAACACAAAACATAAGCAAGGATGTAAAATACTTGGTACAATACAAATGTTAGAAATATCCTTCAGTCAATTGAAGTACTTAAAACTAAAGAATTAAAAGCTTTGTATCATAATTATGATTCATATTAAGCATACAATAAGAATAAGAATTAATGATCACACGATCAGCAATTATGTAGATTGCTTATGCCGCATCTGTGAGGAAAGAAATCGTACGACACCAAATGTAATCTTAATTTCTTTTTAAAATTAAAATACCTACGCATTTCCTTAATATAATAATATATCTAAACTCTAAACATAATTTTAATTAAATAAATCAAAGCCAATGACGAATAAGCATTAGGCATGTATTGCATATTATATAGCGGCATAAATAATTTCCCAAACCCCTCTCTCTCTAAAACCCTAAAATGTACATTGATAAGCAAAAGAATAAAAAGTGTCAATTAGAAATCAAATTTGTATAGTGACTGCTAACAGAAGTCAAGTAAAGCGTGGTGGACTTAAAAATCAGGGTATGATATTTTGTGTACCTTTTTACCAATGAATGAAGTACCTTCTTTCCCGTTTCTAGTCACACAGAGCATTAGAATTCTTGCAGAAAGAAAGTGGATGCGGATGGTTTTTGCAAATTGCAAATGCAAAAAAATGTGTACGTACATAGTGCTAGCTTTCAAAAATGGAATTTTATAACCTGATTACATCAATTTTCTGGTACCATGAAAAATAAATTAACAAAAACCTGGGATTTGAAGGATCAAGAACAAAATTTATAAGAATTTGAGTAAAATCTACTTAGGTATTTAATAAGGACTGGAGCGAGTGTACGTGGATGTTAATCTAGGTATTTATAATTAAGTATATGCTCTCCTGAATTTGTGTTGAAAAGGATGTGTCAAACCCCTATGATGCCTAAGATATATCGGCATAGATTGAGATATTACCTTACAAATATTAAGTTTATGCATAGTAACTACCGTTTGGAACAAAAATGTTAGGAACATTGTTATATTTATCAATCGTCAATCACCTTCATTCATTTCGTTGAAGTTAGTACAGATATTTATATTCAGAGTATTTATTGATCAGATCAGTTGTTTATTGTGTGATAAATTTTAGAGACTCCTGGAGTAGATAAAATTCAGATTGACTTTTTGGTTCGCTATCAAGTTTCAAAAACATGTCAACTAAAAATATATACGTAATTGATTGGTTCAATATTGATGCATGAAAAAAATCATCATAAGAGGAGTCGAATGTAAAATACTATTCCATTTTAATTTTACCTTTGCGTTAAGACGATTACTCCAGAGAGGTGAAATATATATTTATTTTATATGTGTTGTACTGTAAAGAATTAATCACAATATATATGTCATGATTAAATTGATTAATTAAATAAATTGTTTTTTTTTTGTGCGTGCTACGAAGTTTCTACTTTTCTTTCTACGTTTACATCTACGCACCCGATTTTAATTTTTACTCAGTGTGACTGTTTTAGGAAGAGTTCCTTTCTGGAAACCTAAACAAACTAAATCTTTAATAACTTTAATAAGAACGATTTGTCATCATTTGTCATGTCATGTCCTCTAATTTTGCGTACAGCTTGTCTGAGGTAAAAAGCGGATTGCATTTGGGGCACTTTGAGACTGCTAACTTCTAAACGGAAAGCATGACTTTCGACTTCACCGTGTTCTTTTTCAGGAAGAGTCGATTCATGTTCAGGGTCGACGATGGATGACCCATCTGAAGCTTGAAACCTTTGACAGAAAATTGTAAACCGAGGATAAAAGGAGTCTGCGGAGTTTCCTCTCCAACATTCAAAACAAGACAACATTCAACATTCGAAGTTATTCATTTTCCAACATCTCTAACACGATATCCATGAAGCATACTTTAGTATTTCGTCGAATATATGAATTTCGTACATTATTTACGACACTTTGGATAAAAACGTTCAACGCCATGAATATATTTTGCGGAATTAAAAAAAACAAGACGATATTTAATTTTGAAAAAGTATAGATGTTCATATTTATTTTTAGGGAAACAATACAGTACATCTTAATCAGTCATGCAACATGCTAGAGGTGTATTCTTAAAAATAATTAATGAAAATGCTATCGCATTCGGGCCTATGCCATTCATTTTTAATCATAACGCAATCCAAACAAGTAATATAGTCTGGCAATAAGGACTTTTATAACGAGGCTAGATATTTTTTGGGATCGAAAGGTACGCCCATACAATTATAGACTTTGGGAAAAATGCATCCTAAATTAATTGACACCTTATTAACAATATTGTTAAAAATTACTTCTTATAAATTCGCCGCATCTATTTATGAGACGTAAATATAGTTTAATCTGAATTTAATCAAGTCTCCCTCTATCGCCTACGTCGAAATCGATTGGTGGTACTAAACTCACTAAACTAAAATTCGCTTCCACAGTCAAGATAAAACTTTACAACTTCGCGAGTTAAAGTCGGTACATGTGCATACGACATACACTCATATTTATTCGAGTAATAATAAATAAACCTTGAATTTTAATTTTTTTATTTATGTTATTTAGTACTTTCTGTCGCTAAAATTGTTAGGGCCACATGTTGGCCACCAGCTGTAATCTGGATGACTTCGCCCTCAATATCCTTGTCCCGACCTCCGCAAGATCTTGTAGGCACATTACGATCGTCTTCGTCGCCGGTCGCTAATTGCCAGTTTTCGCCGAATCCCCAGGCATACAATTTTCCGTCTTCAGTTACGGCGTAAGAAGTTGATCCCCCAGTGGCAACACTTCTGCACTTAAATTTGGAAAGTTCTTCTATTAACGTCGGTTCTTCAAACATTTCGGCGTCAGCTGCCCTTTCGCCGATACCCAATCGCCCATCGCTGCTTCTACCTAACGAATACACCTTGCCTGAAATTCAAAATCGATACCTCAGATTCCGATTTGATTGAAAGTGGGTTGGTTTTGAGCAAGAAAAAATCTAACCCTCATTATCGAGGAGGATCGCATGATGCTGCCCTGCAGATATTTGTTTCCATGTCTTTCCCATCCTTGTTAAAGAGGTGGTCTTTGTAGGGACTGGTACGACGAGGGAAGTGCTTGGAATCCCTAAAACCACGAAATTATTTTAGCTGGTGTAACTATAACTGGTAGAATGCAGCACAAAAATAAAAAAGTAGTAAACTTAAACATGTCTAACAAGTAAGTCGGTTTCTGTTCTACCTAATTGGGAATAATTGTTTAAGCCGAAGACATACACATCTCTTCCATTCTCCGCGCAACAATAAGTAGAAAATTCGCCGGTCCAAATATCTTTAACCTTCGCATTACGACCAATTTTCACAAGCGTTGGTTTCAACAAGAAATCTTCAAGAAGAAAATAAAAAAATAGATCAACCACTTTTTTATTGGAATTTGGAATCATTTTGTTGATTTCAGGCAAAATTAAATTCATGCTAAATAATATAACACACGGGAATTACTTCAGCATTTACCTTTCTTCTCCTTTTTATCCATCTCTTCTAAACGATTTCTATCAATTTTATCTTCAACCGCGTCTAAGCCCATAGATCGGGTTACCCTTCTACCTACTAACGGCTTTTGTCGACCAAGCTGGCCTTGGTCTCCTGTGCCACAGGTATATAGTCTTCCGTTTTCTGATAGCATAGCTATATGGTGGCCTCCAGACGCTATCTTGGTGATTTTGTCTACCCAACGCGGCGTTATATTCACTGGTTCTAATCGACAGATTTCCCCTTTATCCGCAACAAGTCCGAAATTTCCATTGGTGTCCTGAATGATGGTGAACAAAATGCAAGCTTATTAGAACTAAAACTCATCAAATCAAAAAGTTCGACCATAAAAGTTACCTTGAAGGTACCCCAAACATAGACGTCGCCTTCTGACGTCAACGCCGCCGAGTGACTATCTCCAGCCGTTATTTGGGACGCTTTAATTCCTGCAGGGAGGTCGACAAGTGCTGGTTCGAAGCCATCTTCTTCTTCTTCCGTTACTCTTCCTAACGCCTTATCATCATTAACTCCCCAGCTCCAGACTTTTCCATTATCCTCTAAGGCAAGCGTATGCATCCCCCCGGAAGCAACCCCAATTATCTAAAATATAATAAATTTATTCGTTAATATTTAAATTAATTAACTTAAATTTTGTTGAATGTTTAAATTTAACCAATATAATGTCAGAATGTTCTGCCTATAAATCTCCTTCTAATAAAGTTCCTTGTTTTTTATAACTCACATATACAGACTACAGAGCTCACATTATAACATAACTAACGACAATTTTATATTAGGCTATCAGTTCTTCAGTAAATACGTATTCGCAATTCTTCAGTAAATAATTTACAACAGTACCTTTTTGCCAGCCAAAGCTGGAACTAAGGCAGGAAACTTTCTTTTCTCCACTTCAGATGAAAGCCCTAGCTGGCCACAATCGTTATTCCCGAAACAATAGAGTTTTGCGGGTGGAACACTATTCAATACTGGAGCTGCTTTGGCAGTTTCTGGTGCAGCTGCAGCTCGTTTCCTTCCAGGTTTTGGAGCCGCAACTTCAGGCTGCTCGTCTAATGGTCCGTTGTTATTTAAACCGTTGCTAATTGTAACTACATTCTGTTGTTTTGCTTTTCCCAACGCTGTTCGAGGAGCTTTGGAAGGAACCTCCTGGGCTGCTTCAGTAGCATCTTCTGCTGGCCTTTTAACTCTCTTGGATTTCGGTTCCGGTGCCTTAGGCTTACTTTTACTTTCTGGTTCAGAAGCAGGAGTAGCCTTTGCCTTCAGAAATTATTTAACATCACGTTAAAAATTGACGGATTGATATACACTATTTTATTACATAATTTTCCTCGAACTCACTTTCTTTGCAGCCCTTGGTGCCATTTTCCAGATGTACGAATTGGAGTCACAGTCTTCAAGGTAATTATTAGAATAGCTGGATTGAGTATTGAAGTTCCTGAGCTGTATTTAATGAGATGAGCTGTGGGTGAGTAGACAAACAAAATTTACGTGATGGGGTGATGAATTTACTAACTAATTAGTGACTAGTACTTCAACAATATGGGTAGCATTGGGTATTATTCTATTCTACTTTAATTATCCTCTCCAAATAAATTCTCGATTCATTTTATTCTATTTTAAAATTGACTGAAATAATTTAACAAAACTAAACTAACTATAGTCGCCACCGCCAGTCGCCATCACCATAGGATAGGTCTCGACCCGTCGACGTAAAAATTAAAACTTCATTAGAAAAACTTACCTTATCAGTCGCGTCTATCTATTCACTATTCCGTTTGCGTATTACAACTTACTTCCACTTTTGTTAGCGAAACATTAAAGCAAGATATTATGTATCGTAATTTGTCATGTATTTTATGCACGAGCTAAACACTGTATATTCCTCGAAAAGTATTTTATTTAGTGCTTCTATCTTTACCTGACCTGACCTACAGAACTTTTTATATAAATATAAATATCTTCACAAAAAATTTTATAAACCTTTCAGTTATGAACTTTTAAATATTTAAAAATATGTCATAAAACAGCGAAAAAATATAAACATATTTACACAACACATTTAAAAGCTTTTAAAAGCCTATTTAAAAACCTCATAATGAGATGAGGAGAGCTTGTTGTTGGCTGTTGGAGTTGAATGATATGATGCAGCTGAAGAAGAGAAAAAGGCGCACATATACCGGGCAGGGTTGTTTAGATAGTCAAACTCGCGGTATGAGCTCCCTTGCCCCATACTTCAAACATCAAAGCACTTCCACAAAAAGTGCATTGAGAGTTGCAGTTGCTTTGAAAGTTTGAAGGTTTGCTTTGCTCTGCCTGGTTGAGTGTATGAAAAAGTTTACTTTGTTGCTTCCCTCTTGCGTCTTCGTCTGGCCTGGCCTGCCTGCTGCCTGCATGAAAAATTTTGCCCTCTGTTGCTGCTCCCTTTCATGCATGTTAGATTGTTGGATATGATTTTTGATTTATGACTACGACAATTGGCAATTATATTATGAATTCAAAATGAATTCGATTATTCTTTAGTTTTCTGATTTTAATAATACATAATATTTGTACTTGTGTTCTCAGATCTAGAATTGATCATTGAACCTTTGTTAGCAGTGGAGTGGGGTCTGGATTGGATTTTTAATTGGCCTCTAGATCAACTATAATTTTCTTCAAAGGTAAGCAGAAGAATTTGAAAATGCATTATTAACGTATTACATTTATTTAAATCAATTCCAAAAACATAAGTCCTCACAAAAATGTAGTATTACGATTAATTATTATGTCTGTCATGTGACAAAAGTGCTTTGAGAATAGTCCCTTCTGGTTTTAGCAACAGGTTGCTTTTATTGTGTAAGTAGTACTGAAAATAGAGCTAACAAACTAGAATTTTTTTAAGATTTGAGGATACATGAAAATTAAACTATTGGAGATTCGGACAATTCGACGATTAAATCCGCAGATCCTCTGAAGAGGCTTAAATGTAGTAAGGTACTCCTGCCCTTCGTGGTGGTATTATATATCTTGGTCGTTTGTTAAAACTGTACCATGGGAGAAACAAAACATTGAACATCGCAAAGGGATATTGGATTAAAACTTACTTCAAATGAGATCATTCAATGCGTTACCCGAACTTGGGGAAAAAAGGGTACATGCTGTAGGAGTCTTCATAACATTTGATGTGACAAGTCGGTCCATCGGGTATAATCCTGACTTCTGTTGTTAATCAAATTAGATTACGTCAGATCAGAGTAGATAAAAATTAATCGAAATAATAATTGGATCAGCTACAGCTACAGATTTATATTTATTGTCTTACGTGCAAAAGCGGGCAGAATTTCCAGGCTCATTGTTGCAACAAGTGTTATAAGGAATGCGAATGCAAACGATTTCATGTTTGCTTTCTTTCCAGGAAATGAAAAAGAATTTATTTGAGTGACAGATTTACTTATTTTGGTTGCCAAAAACTTCAAAAACTGCTTCTTATTGGACCATGAATTTTATTTTTGCAAATGAGTCTGTGTCGAGACTGTGAAAATTAATTACCTTTAAAACAGCCACGTGCATAAAATTTAATGTCTGACATTTAAATGTAATGCTTATTATTTGTTACGAGTCACAATAATTCTCTGTAAAGAGTTTAACCGACTGCATTCAACCATGCATATCATTGTTCAAAACCAAGTTTTCATTACGATAATCTTAAATTTTATTGACGCTGCTTAATTTTAAATTTTATTACTGCTTTGATATGTTCATTTCACATAAGATATTCCTATCAAATAGTAAAATGCGTTCAGTTACCGCAATGCGATACATACTCATTTTGGTTTATGTGGTTCTAAAGATATTATGTACTATCGTGTGCTATTAATCGGAACATTTATGCTTAGGTATTCGACCGTCAAAACAATCATCAGAAGTTCCTAACATAATATCTACCTATCACCTATGCATATTATGAAGTCATAGATAGGCATAATGTTTCAGTATCAGTAAGTTTAATTACTTATAATCAATAATAGTCATCAGTCATATTCCCTACATTGCACCATTTTAGGAATTTAATGAAATTTAAACTCACGCAAACTGTTTTGTTGAGTTTACGAAAATTGACAAATGAATGAACCTTTTCTTCATAGGGTTCTTCTGGGTGTCATTCCAAAAATTCTTGCGGTACTCCTAATTCTAATAAAGGTTTACGCGGTCAGTTACTTAACGCAAGAACTCCATTCAGTTTATCAACAACAGCTTGGGTAACTTCAGGGGAAAATGAGTTTGCAAAATAAAACGGTTTAAATGAGTGGTGAAGGTTGAAAAATCCATCCATTGTCACTATTGACAGAAACGAATCACACGGACATACATACTCACTCACAACGGCAAAGTAAAAGAGCTTCTTTCTTATATCATTCAGTCTTCTTACATTTATTTTGCCGGTATGAAGTACGAGCCTTAAGATTTTTTAATCTCTTCAGAGAAGAGTTCAATTTAAAAAATGGTGATGTGCCGGCCGATTGCTTTGAACAATGATGTTGACGATAAGTTAAGCGCATTCATTGATGTGAGGAGTACTTCAATAAACATTGGCGAAAAAACCTACATGAGGAACGTCTTCTTCTCCGCCACTTGAACTTCAATCGTTTAATACAAATAACTTAATAACGGACATCCCCATCATTTTATTCGTTATATTTAGCCAGCACGCCGAATGAATTCAACTTGTTATTTAAATGAACAAAAAGAATGGATTGAATGAATAAAAGAGCACGAGTCGCAAGAAAATACGATTTCAAAAGCCCATGCTTCACTTTGACAGTTCTAAAGAATGGCTTATTCAGATTGGAAAATTTTCCTGCAGATTAAAGATGGTTTCATGATAATGATGTAATGTGCATTGTGCGAATGAAAACCTTTTTCAAAAACGTTACTTCCTCTTAGTGAATTTTCAATGACACCTAAGGCTAACTTTTTTTAAAGTCATTGATCAGATGAGACATGCAGTTGCGTTGCGCAAAGCCATCTTTTCCTTCATGCCATGGAGTTATAGGAAGCTATCAGGTCATCAACCTTGAATTTCGCATCAAAAATATTATGTAAAGAATTTATAAAGAACTAATAATCGAATTGAGCACGGAGCAAGCCGCACACACAGCCGTACACCAATCGAATTGACTTTTTTTTAATAGTTTTCATCTGTTGTATTATATTATTAAGAACTTGACTGCGTCTTAATTTTTTTATCATGTGTGAGTTGTAAATTTTCATGAAAAAGGTTGAAAAAAATCGATTTTTTGTTTTCTCTTACGGTATAACTTAATGATGGTTTTGACGGGTAGTGCTTGAGAACAAATGTAGGAGTTTCAAGCTCAATATTTCTACATTTTCCGTACAAAAACAGTTAGAGGAGGATAATAAGTGTCTATGTAAATAGATTTTTCATTGAGTGTACCCTCCAAATCACCAGATGAAATACGACCAAATGGCCGAAAAAATATCCACCCATCAACCTTGCCATTTTTTCTCAACGGTAATCGTAATGCTTGAAGATGTGCGATGAGACGACAAAAAAATATGAACAAACGTGGAATGATTATCATCATCAGCGTCAAGTCGTCTTCGGAACCTTTGCCATTTTTCCTTATGTAATTCGTCGCCCGATTTCCGTATGCGTAAGCTTAACGAAAACTCGCTACACGATTCATTCACACAGACATAAAGCCTCTTTGCTCTTTGTCTTACGCAAACGATTTGCTCATCAATCTACGTGATTACTTCGCTGAAAAAAAAACACTCTTGAGACAGACACCTCTCTCCAATCATCGATAATCATTAAACCATTTCGCTAACGAATTTNTACGCAAACGATTTGCTCATCAATCTACGTGATTACTTCGCTGAAAAAAAAACACTCTTGAGACAGACACCTCTCTCCAATCATCGATAATCATTAAACCATTTCGCTAACGAATTTCAACTTTAACTGAGCTTTAGTGATCATGATCATCATAATATGTGCTAGTTAAATGTGTAGGCACAATCAAAAGGAAACTTTGGCATTGGTCGCCGAACATAATTTTAGCATCTCGGCATTTAGACAAGTCGAATGTTGCGCGCATCTCAAATTAAGCGTTAGTTTTTTTTAGCGAACCGACCGATCTTATGACTTTATAAGATAAAGTTCCACGGACGGACGGATTGATTACACTACATGAAAAATAACTTATGGATATTGTTAACGCTAACTACAAACATCTCTTCATCCTGATTCATTTAAGTTTTCATTCTCCTTCAGGTTCAGGTTAAGGAATGTGTGTGAAATTGAGGAAAAATTCTTGAATTTATGGTAAAAGAAGCAAGAACGGGACGAAGTACACAAGTAATTTCAATGCTAATGATAATTACCACAGAAAATATCGTTTTCGTGCTTAGAAATGCATGCGGGCATGATGATAAATGACACCAACTGGGATCAAGGTGAAAAAGATTGATGCTTTCATGCATTCATTCGTAATCATTTTTACATCATTCGTTTTTCTAGAAATCATTATTGGCACCATCAAAACAACACCTTCAGATTTTGTACAATTCGATAATATTACGTAAGAACACAAGACTATGTAATTTAAGCTTTTATAAATTACATTCAAAGACAACCCTAATCCTGCTTGCCCTGTGTAAGGTATGTAAACAACAAGAAATGAGTTCATCATATTTTATACGGGACTTTGAAGGGTTCAATCTAAACAAACAACAATTCAACATTTTTTGCTTAAAAAATGACTGCTGGATCTATTGAATCAATTATGATTCATTTGTCACAATCCAAGATTTTTTGACGCAGTATTTGCATTAAAAATTTGATTTCAAGGCAGTCTGGTGACTTTAATATTATGAAGGAATTCAAGAATAGCATAATAATATTCTATAAAACATTCATACTTTTTCAGCATTTCAACATTTCAACGGAAATCTTGGTCATTTTCTCATCCGCATTATTAGATTCTGCCATTAGCGTTGTAGTAATTTCGGTTATATCTCTATGAAAAATTTTTGCACATTTTTTTACGTTTTCAAAAATCAACCCTGGCAAATGACTGTATAATGCCCGAGGAAATGCATATAGCACGAAAGAAACATATCATTATCGCTCAGGCACTTTTCGACTGTCATATCAGTTTTCCCCGAGGCAGACTTCAAGCATTACACTCACTGATGGACCGTTCTAGCCCCCTTGATGATGATGGGGTAGAATAACTGATTCTGATTTAGGCGTCTTCTTCGGTGTGTGGTGGTGTGTAACTTATCATCAGATTAATTTTCCCGTCCCATGATGGTTTATTGCACGCTCGTAAGTGTGCTAATGTGGACTGCACAAAAAATACATAATAATATTTTAGATGCGAAAATGCATTTTTTCCTCTCATGGTCCCGTAATCCAAAGGTGAGGCATGTCACAAGGTAAATAGTATTATGATGATGTTATTATTTGAATTTACAGCATTTTGATGAACAAACAATCCTTCATATTATTGCCTTTTGTTGTCTTGAGTGGGTTATTATGACGAAAGAAAGGCCCTCGAAAGTTCAATTTCCATGAGACGATTACAATTTCTTGAAAACCGTTGTGTTGCAATCACACGCTCTGTTATGCCACGGTCCAATTTTACCGCTCAACGTATTAGTTAGCAGTAGGCTCTGTGAAATATTGTTTGCTATTGTACATTGACACTTTTGTACACAATGTTTCTTCTAAGAAATATAATTTGCTGAATCTTGATTGAACTCCGGGACATGTGAAGGGCCATGAGTCATATTACTTCCGCATGAGTACCAATACCATGATAAAACTTAAGTAACTTGTGGCAAATTCGATATTTCGGAATGGTACACTCCTTCAAATACTCCGATTATGTATGAATCATAATAAGCAACAGCAACAATGCAACAGCACTTCCCCTCCTTAACTTGATATAATTTTTGTCGCAAAAGCACTAATTAGATTTGTTGCATAAGTTACTTCAACAGATTTTGAAATATTTTGCATCTGATTTCCATTTTTGCGCTCATTTTCTTCTTCAAAAACTTGTTGAACAGCCATGTGGTGCGACGAGTACCGTTTTATATTTCGCTTGACAGGCCTGATAAAATCATCGAAGTGTGCATTTAATTTTTCAAGCAGCCCTCTTACTGCTCTTACCCATTTAAATTGAGAGCTCATTGTTATTCCTGAATTTATTTCCCTCTTCGGTTAACACAACAGTAAGAAGTCATCAAATTAAACGTTAGGTGCTTGCGAAAATGGTCGTGCCCATGTGCTAAAAGGTTAGAATTTGAGCAACATTCATCCATCCTCGTCTGTATTTTTTTCTGAATTTTAAATTAGATTTTATGCAATTTACATTTTTGATTCGTCTTTAAAATATGATTAGTAATATATAACATGTTCAAAAACATTTTAGCGAGGTTCATGAGAGTCAGGAGCTTTCATTGAATCAAGGGTTTGCTACGATGGTGTTTGTTCGATAAGTGCAGTTTAGTTTGAGGGGTTTCATTTAACTCAAGTATTTAATGTCAGTATTTTGTTCCATATTCCTTTCAATTTGTTGGAACTTTAAAATAATGTAAATTAGAGCTACTTTTTGATAAAAAAGAATCAGTTACTGACGAAATAATGTCAAATTTTTGCTGTTTGTCTGTTTTCAATATTTTCTTAAATCGTTTAACTAGTTTATGAAAATATAGTAGGCACAATCTGCCAGCTGCCATTATAAAGATTTATCATAATAGGCCCTGAATGTTGGTTAGAGAACCGTTAAGGTGTAAACTATTTGAAGAAGGCTACTTACACACTAAATGCCTGTCTGCAATGCAAAGTTGAGGCCAACCAGGAACTGTAGGAGGTTATTAGATACAGTCATACATACAGAATACATATAATAGGTAGTACATGAACTATAATGTTTTACTACTAAAGAAGTTTTTAAACGATTTTGCTGGGTATATTTGATAAAAATAGATCCTCACAATACTGACTCGAACTTATTAAATAGCTCGACAAAGAAAGTTTGTGGCTGAGTTTCAAAATTCGTGGTTTAGCACCGGTTAACCCAATGAACCACTGTCAATTTTAGGGAAACAGATTTTGTCGGGCTGATTCTCAGTGAGATGAAAAATATAATCTGTGATCGCTAACCGTATTTATCTATTTTGCTAGTGATGAACTT
>JAHZNI010001336.1:0-10087 GCA_027744415.1 Seira ritae | reverse complement strand
GGATTTCGAATGTGTTCTGTAACATTACTTACTACAGTAGCGCTTCTGTGATACTTGGAAATGCCTTTAAAGTGGATTTTTTGTGATTATTTTAAGAAAATAAAAGTAATTGGAAATCCAATTATGGTGCTCTGCTGGATGGAATCAGTGAAAACATTATGGTTATTGTATTGGTTTATTTTGAAATGTTATGCTCTGTTCAGTTAAAAATAAATAATAATTTGGGAGCAGTCATTTGGACATGATTGGAAAAATGGATCTTTACACTTCAGTAAGTTCAATTTCTGTCTTAATTTATGTGCATGTGTTTTAAATATTTTTAAACCTGGTGCGCAATTACTGAAGCGATCTATATAGTATGTATTTCGTTTTCTCCAGCATTTTTATTTGCAATTTTCATCCCGAAAAGAATTCCATTCTTTCTTATATTTAAGACTCAATGATGATGTTAGAATTACATGATGAATGAAACTATCATTATTACTTTCTTCGACCAAGTACTTTCTCCAGCGCGTGTATGAATACCTTTTGTACATGCATACATGCCATGGTCGCAGGTATTAACTTTCACATTTCAACAAGAAGATGATGATGGCAAAAACGAAGTGGAGTGAGCATTGTGGAAGCATGCATATTGCTACTGTGCACAATACTTCTGCTTTTCGCTATCGCCATCATCATCAGCATCGTCGTCGTCGTCGTCCTTAGAATAAAATGTAAAGTTGGTGCTTGTAATTCCTTTATAACTTTTTTATAACTTTCTTGAGAACGAGGACTTTTCTACTACTCACCATTCAAGTACTTTTTTTCTTCCTCCTCTTGCGTTTCATACTATTAATGGGAAATGGTATTACAAAAAATCTTCTTTTTTCCTCACAAAATCAGGGAGAATGTCATATAAAGCAATAATAATAATATGCTTAAAATGAGATGCTACGATTGCAACCCAACTCCTCCTCACACAAGAGGAAACGAATAGAAAAGAAAGCATTCTTTGACTCTAGGAAAATATTTTTTGGTGTGGTACTACGACTCATGATTTCCTTCCATAAAAAAGCAGTGAAAGCAATAGGAATCCCTCGGTGTTATACTTTTCAGAGGGACGTTTTTCATTAGAGGGTTTCGATTCGTCAGAGGAGACTTCTAGATTTACCTGAGGAAAATAATTTAACTCGACGTAATACAAAGTTTCCCTTCAAGTATAAGTTTCAATTGTTTAAAACTGGAGTCCACTGAATGACAGTCATTTTTAAATTTAAGCATTCTGCAATCCTTTTACTGACTAAGTAAATTATTGTATATTCCGACGAGCCAAAGGTCAGCAGGATAATTCAAAATGATTTAGGTGTCCATCTATACTTTCACTGAGTTTGTTTCATCTTGCTAGCAGAATTCCTCTTGGTTATTTTTGCTTGTTTCATCTTGCTTTCTTGAAATAAATCTTGATTTAATCAACCATACCTAAAGCATTTAATTTCATTGGATGGTAGAAGCAATAACTCAAAACCCTCAGTTACCTCTTTGTCGCTCTCGTCCTCGTGCTTAACACATGACACATGATAATCGCTCTGGCTCTACTCTGCTTACTTACTTTTTAGTTCAGATTCAGGAAAAGCATGAACACACATTTAAAAAATTCTTTCTGCCGAACCGCGGATTCTTCTTGGGAAAGGATCTTCTTTCGCCTTCTCGATGTTACTTCTAGATTATGTTATAGTTATGCACAAGGAGAATGAAAATAATCTTTTACAGGTTTCGTTTCCTCAAGAAAAGTTGTGAAGTTTGGTCCACACCGCCCATACTATTCTTGCATGTAGACTTACAATTTGCAACAGAAATCATGGGAGAAGAATCATGATCGTGATCATGAGACATCTCTTACGGTCCATAGATCATACAATTTTGCATTACTTCTTTACGCATCAATGATAATGAGATTCGAAAAAAATATCTTTTCTATTTCTTTTCTATTTATTGCATGAAAAATGCATGATAAAATGTGAATGAATACACATTTGAGGAGAGGCAGAGAAATGTTATTGTAACTCGAACTTTTTTACTCGGGATTTTTTAGGAGAGAGCATTGAGAGCAGAGTAAAATTATATCCATATTTTAAAGATGATTTATAATGATAAATTAAGAGGTTACAATGTTTCAGCATACCTTGGCAGATTTAATTGAACTTGAAGTTCGCTGTATTATTATTTTGTCTGAGTATGCATGTAATTTGCCGGGAATGAGAAAAGACTCCATATCTGCGATTTAAAAAACGTTCCTGTGCCCTTACCCGTGACACACTAATATGAATAAGAAGCAAAGCTGTATTTAAATAATTCAAATATGCGTTTTAAGGAACGAGAGATTTTCTTAGTTTCAGGCATTTTCAGATTTTGTTTTGTAATTTTCAACAATCAGAACAACCCGCCAGTCATGCAACCTTTTTAAAAGAAAATTCGTACCTTTTGCTTGTCGTAAGTAACTTGCTAATCCGTAGAGTTGCCAATGCTGTTTTTACAGAGTTACTCATTTCATTCATTTTTCTTTGCGCAAATACTACCCTAGTGCTACCCTTAACAGTATGGTTTCTTCTGTAAAATCAAAGCAGGTTCCCTGAAAGTCGGCAGGAGGATTTTAAAATTAAGATTCCCTGAAAATAATCCTGTTTTATCAGTACGTAAAAAGACGACAGAAATCTTAAATTGAATTGTTTCACAATCTAAAAATATGTATGTAGGAAGGGGTAAAATTTACTTAGGTATTTTTTGTGATTTTTCTCCAAATTGAAAATCTGGACATACAGCAAACAGATCAATTATCACCTCTAAAACCCTCTCTCCTGGACAATGAACCTTTAACAGAGACCGAAACAGCAACACAATACCATTTGCGAGTGTACATTACCAGTAGTACTAATTGTAAGAAAATAGCATATCATATTTCCAGTCGAAGTGCAAGTCCAAAAGTAAGTACTTTTCTGTCACAACAACTTTTTTTCGCACCTGCATTTTTGTTGTGTAAACAAGTCCCGGAGGTTTTATCTCTCGGGCATTCGTACCTTCAGCTTTGGAAAAGGCAGTGCAGGCCGGCTCTCTACTCCTTTCCATCTTCCCCTCCTGCCGACCACAAATGGCTAATGTCAAATGCCACTAATCGTCTTGCCTGTAGTCCACGGCAAAGAGCTTCATTCCAGTCCAAACTAAAAATATATATTTCTATTGACAATGGAATCATCATCATTTACACTACTACTTCATGCACACCGAATGAAATGGAAGGTAAACTCAAATCCAAGTTTTTNCCTGTAGTCCACGGCAAAGAGCTTCATTCCAGTCCAAACTAAAAATATATATTTCTATTGACAATGGAATCATCATCATTTACACTACTACTTCATGCACACCGAATGAAATGGAAGGTAAACTGAAATCCAAGTTTTTTCTTCTTGTATTTTTACTCAAGATTCGTTTAGATTCTCACCACAAAAGACTCAAGCGAAGCCAGTGCCAGTCCTGGATAGTAAATAGGAGCAGGAGCTATTACTTACGTTACATTACATATTGCCTTTTGCTTTATGCACATTGCATTACATCTCGCTCCTCCAACTCCAATCTCATTCTTTTTCTTTCTTTTGAATAGTAGAAGTAGTAGTAGTGGAAGGACAGACAAAGAAGAGCAACATAACATAACATCGAAAAGAATAAAAAGCGACAACAAAACTTACACAACAGAATAGATACAATACAATGAAAAAAACGGACACAAAAATTGTGTATTATTGAAAGAAAAAGAGAGAAATACGCTGAGCAAGAAAGTAGACAATACTTTTCCCGTCACATTACAATATCCCTGCTGCTTATGTGCTGTTCTGTTGCTTCTTCTTCTTCTCCGTCTCCTTCTTTCTTTCTTTTCATATTTCTCCTCTTTCTTCTTTCTTAAAAAGGGAAGTACGGAGAAGAGATAGATGGATGGATGAATGAATGAATGAAAAAAGGATGGATGGATGGACGTTTCAAACAAAAAAATGGAACCACATTGTCGTTTTTTAACATATGTATATACATCTGCTATAAAATGAATGCAAGGTGCAAATGTGATATAGTGGAATATAGAGATGCATGCATGTATTATGATGGCTCATTGTGACATGATGGCATTCACAGTCTCGTCGATTGAGCTATTGTTATTGTATTCCACATTTTATTGTGAATCTTCCTTTTCTTCTCCCTTTCTATTTTCTTCATGAATAATAGCGACAATGATGATGTGATGGCGAATGGTGCTGGTGTTAGAACTATGCTCCATGAAATGATGGCGAATGGTGATGGTTCTGCTTGTTCTTCTATTTTTTACAGAAATATAGATAAAAATAGGTATTATAGGTACACACTCTGTCAGATGGATAAAAAACTTTTAAAAAGATAGCACCATACTAAGCTATGGTAGGAGCGGATTCTGAATAATTTCTAAAAAAATTACTGTATTCATCCGCTGCTTTTCAAATTTATAGAAAAAAGTTTTCCATTGACGATGTGGAGGATAGTGGTGTACACAGTACATAACTATTACAATGCAGAGGAATAGTCACTCTTCTACTGAAAGAAATGATTACATTGTGCGAGAGCTTATGATGATGCGCACTATTAAAAGAATTTTTTTCAACGCTCCATGAATGAAAAACTCCATTCTAATCCACACTCATTTGATTGCTTTTTGTCCTGTCTTTTGTTGCAGGACAATAAGGTGTTTTCAAGTGCTCCACCACGGCTCAGCTCAATTCACATTCAAAATTTACTTTCTATTCATTCCAAATGCTTTTGCCTACATTGCTTATCTTAGGTTTGCTCTTTAAATCGAAATCGTCAGATTCTGGATTGGATAGACTTGCGACGATGCAATGTTTTGTGGTTATGCATGGTGGTGCCATGAATTAGATGACGTAATGCAGAGACCTTGTTTTTCTGAGTGGAGGGTGACCATAATCAGAGATTAATTTTAGGAAGTTGCTTTATTGCAGCTTGCGTAGATTCATGATTTAAGATTTTTAGTGCATCAAATGACCAACCGGTGAAATGGCAGGTGTATGGTCCCCCCAACCAGGATAAGCAATATGAATTCAGGCACTTTTTAGAATCAGAATTGATTCTCATGTATTTGCCTTATCTGTCCGTCTGTCGCCCTTTCGCACGAATTCGTTCGCACGCCCTTTGCGTTCTTTAAATTAAAATTAAAGGTCGAATCGGGTTGAGTGGATGATTTTTTCTGTTTGAAATCGAAATTCTTCGTCAGTCAATAATTAAGAGAATTTTTCTGATAGCCCACATTGTATCCGTATTTGATATATTAGCACCGTATTGCTTGCGGAATAATCTACGGTCACTGAAATACATACATATTACAATTATATGAATCGCATACATGTAACATGCTAGTTAACGTACTAAAGGTAATAATAATGGCACATCATCCTTCTGTACGATCCCATTACTATTATTATATATTATGATGGGATGATGGATGATGACTATTGAAAATGCTCTTTCCATTTCAAAATTTCTTAGTATATCTTTTTAACTCACTTACAGTACAATAAAATGATATATATAACGCTTCAAAATTAAGCATCATCCCTCCATCTTCACAATCAAATCGAGTCTGTTCTTTTCTCGTCTTAAAAAAGTGTCTCCTTTCATTTGATCGCTCCCATTGAGTTCCCTCAGTAAGTCAGTCAGTCCAGAGGAGAGTTACATATCTATTCTTCTCCTACTGATAACAATATTCATTTTCATCTGATTCAACCCGCTTGCTCTGAATTTTTCAAATGTTCTTTTGCCATTAAAGTCGTTCCTCTCTTTTTCCTGTTGTTTCCGTGAGTTTTTTATTGCCATTATATTTCCATGCAAAGCGTAGAGACAAATGAAATGAATAGGATATCGCAATAGATAAGTTGTTCCTCTCTTTTTCCTGTTGTTTCCGTGAGTTTTTTATTGCCATTATATTTCCATGCAAAGCGTAGAGACAAATGAAATGAATAGGATATCGCAATAGAGGAAATTTTTTTCATTATGAATTGCAAACCAACTGCTATTATTACATGTAGACTATTATGATATTACATTATTCATCTTTTTTAACGGAGGAGCACAGAAGAAGGGTATTGTCTACTGGTCTGTTGATGGAGAGTCCTCCTAATGCGCTTTTTCAAGTTATTATTACTTCTGCTCGCGACCAACCATCAACCATTCTTTTTATATTCCTGGAATGTTTCTTTTCATGAAAAAAGTAAGTTTAAAAAAAGAAAACATGGACAAAGGAATCATAAGCAATGAAATAGGAATACATAATAGGAGTACGACATTACATTGGTAAAAAAGCACTTCATTTTCTTCCGTGTAACAAGTAATAGTAATAGTCAAAGTAATAGGAAATTATGCATAGTGAAATGAGTCAGCGAATGCGTATCGCATCCAGGGCAGACCAGACCAGTGCAGAGGAGCCTTCCTCCTCCTACTCACGATCATTCATCATTAGAGGAAGGCAATGGTTGTAATTACACGTTTTTCATGAATATAAACTGAAAATAATTTGTTGACAGCAAATTTCAACATCCACTTTATTTGTTTTATTTTAATAAATGATGGTTAGCATATTTAAGGTTTTTAGGATACTGAAATTTGGTAATTCAGCTAAACTTAGCTTTCAGCTAAACTAATTAAACTTAAACTAAAAATAAATCAGCTTGTTTTGCGATGTAGTCAAATTATTAATTACAGATTCGAAGAACAACTATTCAAACCAATTTTAAATCGATATGCTTATAGGAAAACCGCATACATATTTGGAGAATTCGATTCGATTTGTAATTAAGAACATTAAATTAATATCCGCATTTTGTGTTCCCTTAATGCTCATACTTATCCTGTTTTTTATGGAATTTGCAAGACAGTCTACCAATTTACAATACTTTAGATATTTCAGTGGTTATAATATCATCATGTGAAATGATTGAATAAACTTTTTTATCAGCCTCATAATAAGTAATGCACAATTGCTTTGAGCTCATTAAAAATGCCATTTTGCATTAAACCTACCTACCTATACTAAGTAGTGGTAAACAGAATTTTCTTTAGAAGAATCTTTTGAATTTCACTAACTCAAGTTAGGTACATTATTTTTAGCGTGGTTGGGGTTGGGTAAAAGCAGAGCAATATTTTGGAAGCACGTCGCTTTTTATTGTTCTTACATTTTCGATTTGATGAATACAATTGAAAGAGATACTTTTTATTATTATGTCTTTTTTCATTTTTTCCTATGATGCAATAAAGGGAAGCAGAGTAAAATATGTATGTGAACAATAGCGCTCCATGGACGGATTTGTCACGGCCGGCCGGTTGTTGTTTTCAAACTGAACTTATGTTTGTACCATGTTTTTTAAGCCATTTACTTACTACTGGCCTAGGCTAGCCTATTGTTATTTCCTGAGCATTCGATGAGCCGAACAATGCTTTTTATGAAATTCATTACGTTATGCATGACATGGACAATTGAGTGTACATTTATGAAGGCAATATACTAGTAGTAGTGTAGTGGTGGCATGGCATGCAATCATGTGATTGTATTGGAAATTTGCATTACTTTCAATAGATAAAGAGCAAAGCATTTATCATGCACCGTCATGTCATGTCACACACGCCGTGTTTCAGGCGGAAGAAAAAAAGACGAGCTTACGTAAAGTGATACAGATATTAGAGGTGATATGATCATCTTTTGTATTGCCTGCATACTTCTTCCACAAGTCCCGTT
The DNA here is from genome assembly GCA_027744415.1 of Seira ritae. Taxonomy (NCBI): domain Eukaryota; kingdom Metazoa; phylum Arthropoda; class Collembola; order Entomobryomorpha; family Entomobryidae; genus Seira; species Seira ritae. The sequence goes on along the minus strand of JAHZNI010001336.1, from coordinate 2,286 downwards.
GGGCTTGATACTTGCCACCGTCATTGTTATCAGCATCGTCGTCATAAATAAATGCTCGGCTCAGGTAGCGGTGTTCAGAAGCTGTAGTAGAGGGAAGAACATCAGATTCACCATTCACCCTGCTGGATACCGAGCCGACAAGGAGGATGGTATTATTTTGTGGAGTTGATGGGGAGGTGTAAAGCGATGCGCTTAGAGTTGCTGTATCCGGTGAGACTGGACTGGAGGAGGTACGGAGAAGAGCTTCCACGAACACATGTACATATGTTTTAATAAACTACTTTTAGAAGTTTTTAGTGACTTCTTAATTTATTTAAACACAGCATCGGCACCTCCATCCAAAAAAGAGTGAGTGAAACCAAAACCGATTGATTAAAAGATTTTAGAAGCGGCAAATACGAAGAAGTAAATAAAAATTTAAAACTTACCGAATTTAATTTGGACAAATCAATGACAGAAAAAGCCGATCACGTTTTTCGGATAGACACTCAGATCATGAGACTGTATAGGTTAAAATATTTCTCAAATCTGATGAGTGATTGAGTGATGAATATACGTTCAGCGGATTTAGTCATTGCTCACAGTGGTCATCGACATAAAAGATTCAAAATGAAATCTTAATCAAAATCAGACGAAGAAAACGTAAAAGCTGATGTATAGTATTCTGATGGGCTAAGTGTAAAATGCACCTAAGTGGGTTCTTCAATTGTCACCTAATTTAATTATGATTGCAGCAGCTTGAACAATTTTAATAAATAAATATTTCCCTTAGATCACGAAACCTTATTTAGCTATTCGATAAGAAATAGTAATAATAACATGCATGATCAAAGATGTTCCCAGTACTTCTCTTCCTCTGTATGTCTTCCTCGTTTTTGTCGGCAACCGACCGCGACCTGCTTGCCTACCTAAACAAGTAGGGAAGTTCTTATTATTGTGTGAGGAGAAAGCACTACAATTGTATTTCTGCATTTTTACTCACTTCTTTTAACAATATAAAATATTGTACAAAGCCTTCCTTCACTTTCTCTTTTTTCTTCATTTTCATCTTCTTCTGCGGAAAAAAATTGTGAATAGTAAAGAAGAGGAGACGGGAAAAATACGAAAGGAACGCATGAAATAAAATGTGAAATGGAAAAAAGTATAAAGATGAAACATTTAGTGAGCACAAAAGATTTCTCCTTGATTTATGGCCCACTTCTCACTTGTGATTTCCAACTTCTTTTTTATCCTGTTTTTTCGCCATCCGTTTTCCAAACAATGGTTTACATGTAATACATATGGATGTCTTGTGGGTGAACAATCTTTACAGAAGAAAAAATCTTTTTTCTCTTCCTTTTTAAATGAAAAAAGTTTGCACTACTAAAATATATATCTGTCCTGTTCAGCTCAAGTTGGTAGCGGGAGTCGAGTTGGAGTACCAACACTAACGCTTTCAATTCAAGAAAGGGTAAAGAAAATGACGACGATGGAGCAAGGTGGAACACAATGCAGTCCCGTAACAGCAAATATTTAATGGGACTTGGAGAAATGTAGATTTTTAGGCATTTGTCAGAAAAAAGTAACAATGCTTGATTACGTCATGTCAGTAAACTTTCTCCATTTAGGAATTGGCTTGACTTTCTCTTTCTTTGCTGAGGTGTTAATTAAATCACGTATTGCGAGCTCAAATGACGTTGCTGAGAAAAAGTGACATTTTAAACTTACCCTTTATTCATTCTGCAAAGTCCAATCACACTCAGCATATGCATAAATGTCGATGTCCGTTCGGAAAGAGAGGCTGGAAATCGGATGGCGATTGTGGGGAAGGGACAGTTTTCAGAGAAAGACAAGGAGGCCGTTCGTGCCATTGTTGTAGTGTTTTGTTTGATATATATTCTTCGTTCTTCATGGAAAAACAAAAGATTCCTCCTCTGATTTCCTCCATTTCGTTTCATCCATCCTCACTCGCCATCGCCATTCATTTCCATTGAGCCAAAAACGGTCCAAAAAAGATATAAAGAAGAAAAGAAAGAGCGAGCGAGTTTTACATGGTTTGCTTATAAAAGCCATAACTTTTATCAAGACCTCTTTGAAACCCGTTCGCTTTAGAAATTCATTCAAGCTCTTGCGATTACAATGAGCGTCCGCACACACACACACATACACTCACTCCTCACAACAATGAACAAAGGAGCCAGAGGAGGAGGAGGATGGAGTTGGAGGTGAAAAGCAAAATCCTTCATTCATGTTCATTCTCAATAATAATGCATTATATTAGAAAATCTGCGAGAGCGATGGCGATGA
>JAHZNI010001335.1:0-20052 GCA_027744415.1 Seira ritae | reverse complement strand
AAACAAATTGTCACCCCTTCAGCTTCATTCGCAGTGTGAATGTACATATTGTGTGCTTTTCTATTTTACGGTTTTCTTTTTTTCATGTCATTCTTGCATAAATGTTGCAAAAGAAGGTGAGTTATAGTAGTGCATTTTCTAGAGAGAGAAAAAACCGTTTTTCCGTGTTTCTCTCTCTCTCTGTCTTAACTTTAGCTTTTCAAATCAAGAGTGAAGTATTTTATTTGCATTTGTGCAATTAGAGGTTTGACAGGTGAGATGTGAGGTGAGAAAAGCAAGAATTCAAATAATTTATTATATTCAGTTGAAAGCTTTGCAGCAATTTTTACTTGGAATGGGTTTGATCTAAAGTGATCTACAGGTTTTTAGAGGTTATGAAATTTAACGTGACATTGTAAAGATGACAAAATCAAGGTTTCTCCACTAATTGTTTTTTTTGGCGAGAGACATGAAGGTAGATATTTTGTCATCTCATCAAGAAGCGATAAAGTTAGGCTGTGGCTGTATTCATTGCATTGAAAGTGTTTTGTGGAGGAGTTATAGCTATAGTAGTTGTGTGGTTCATCATGTTCGCCGCAGTGGAGGAGGAGGATGCTCTGGAGTTGACGGAAGCCGTATTGGCTTGCGATCTGCGTAGAAAAGTGTATAATTCGGATGGAACCCTCACAGATCCCTACATTCACTTTCTGTCTCGATCGAGGGGATATGTCCTGTTACGGTAACAAAATAAATTTTTTTCATTAAGCTATAGAGTCATTGCTCAACCTTTGAATTTCATGCCCTAAAAAATCAATTAGAAATCTTGGACATAGGAAAAAAATAAATATTGCGAAACTCATCTCTCAAATGTAAATTAGTGAAGCAGTAAAAAGAGCTTTAAAATATTTTTTTCTGAAAAAGTAGAATTCATGTTGAATTAAGCAATAAACTGTAGCTGTTGTTGTAGTCGTGTGAGAGAACTGCAGTCACATGAAAATTCATTAAGTCATTTAATTTGGATTTGGGTGCATGTTTGCTATATTACTTCTGCAAACAAACGTGCCATGATATAATATATTACTCCGCTCATGCTCTAGTTTGAGCTGATTTGATGATGGTAAAATAAATTACAATACAAATGAAAATGTGTCGTAATCCTAATCACATTTTCTCCCATTTCTTCTCTAGAAAAATAAATGCTCACAAAAAAGAGCTCTCGTACATATATCTAATTACGCTGTCAATGAATCGCGCACGCTATTAAATTACTCCCTTGTAGACTGTAGCAAAAAATGTTTTTATATCATTATTCATTATCAAATACAAGAGCTCGCGGCCTTATTCAGCTCATTATGACGACGGTGACTGTGATTGTTTAGGCCATGATGCATTATTCTTATTCGACTTGGGCTTAATTTGGAATTATTATTATTGTGATTGTGAGTTGTGACTTCTGATGAAAATATAAACGAAAAGCGTAAATTTTGTTCTCACACCTAAACACTTGAAAATATGTGTGGCTGTCACAGGGAGAAATAACTTACTGCTGCTGCTGCTGCCACTTCGTCAGAATCAAAAAGTGGAATAGCTTTTTCTTGAATATTTGTTATAAAGAGTAAAGTTTTAGTCGTTTAAAAATGATATAGCTCAAATTTGTCAAAAATTTCTGTGATCTTGTCATGCCGATAAGTTCCCTTAATTTTAGCTTAATATCTTAATCCTATAAAGAGCTATTGTGATTTTTACGTAAACTGTAATTTAGTCTAACTTGGTCGCAAACTTTTACGCAATAATTCGAACTTTGTCACAGACATTTAACTTGATCAGACTGAAATTTGATTAGCTTCGTATCGATACGATCGTCCCTTGATTTAGTTTAGGTTTACTAAATTTCGGCTCAATATCTAACGTTTATCGAGGGACACTGTGTCAGACGAACTGCCCTTGCAAAGTAAAAGCAAACAAATCAATTTTGATTCTAAACTCAGGGCCATTTAGAGTAATGGGTTAACTGTCCCGGTCCCATCAATTATCGACAGACGGACAGAAATATATATTATTCCATAAGAATCAAATTTTTAATTCTAACAGACATCATTTAATCACGCTCAAATCATGATCACGTAATTGCCTAATGAACAGTTTGCACCTCTCTCTATTTTTTCACCCTGAACCTCAACCTCAAACTTGGATGATGGAAACAATGTGATATGTGCATCTAAGGTCTCTATATTTTGATTAATGATAAGAAAAAGTAATCACAAACAAATACAAAGTCAAAAGGGATGCCTCCCTAATTGGCAGATTTTTATCGGCGAAAGAAATCGAAAACAAAAATGTTTATTTGGTTCATCGTCATTAAAATATATTCTGCTTGATGGGTGATGGGAGAGAACTATGTACATATTTTTCGATTCAATTCATTCACCTGTCAAACATGAACAAACGAACAAAATTTATGTATGAAAAAAGTGATGATGTTGATATCGATCTCCAATCTCTGGGATATGGCATGGCTTTCTTTATCACATCACATCAGAATAGTTGGAATTGATGAGCCCTTCTCTAATTTCACTTTTTGTAGTCATCCACCCACGCATCTAATTAAGCTTTAGAAAGACTCAGACCCTCAGGAATTTTATTTTTTTTTTGAGAAGGGAAGCTGCGTATTATTCTCATCATCAAAATATTTTTAAAGGAAAGAAAAATGCTCCTTTACATTCCATTTTCCATTCAAAAAATACTTCTCATCTGACTAATTCAGATTGGATTCTTGGATCATTAATAAAAGTACTTTTTCCTTTGACAAAAAAGGAATATTTTATTTTTGCTTTCCATGTACCTGCGAAAGGAAAGGAATAGGAAGGATCTTGATATGATCATTCGCATCCATCTGCTACCTTGTTTCTCTTTTTACTACAACATCAGAATCTCTTCATACGCATCATTTACACCGGCACATTCCAGATTCCAGAATGCTCCATGCATTCCTTCCTCGTCTTCATCTCGCTCGTTAAATTATCCTCCTCCTGCTCCTATTTTGGTGGAAATGAATTAAACTCTAATTTTCCGAATATTTTCTATCCAGAGAAGGAGCACGGAACATTAAAGTCATCAAAATTACAGATATTTTCCTTTTTGTTTTTCCCGATGCGATGATGCTTTCCAGTTGCAATGATCATGATGATCATGATCATGCGGGATTTTCCTAATGGTTTCCATTTTCGGAAATTATTATGAACTTTTGTTCTATGGAAAGTGGTAAGATAATCACTCGCCGCTTATCCTTTCTGTTCAATTCACATTGCCCCATTAGCTGGTACAGCCAAACGTCAAGAAAATATAATGACTATAGAGAACAGCCACAATGATGATGTCGCAATTGCAACCACGACCATAAAACCTGAAACTTCTATTTTTTGGTTATGAAAATGCGTGCAAGTTTCCTTGTTTGACAATAGATGTTTTGGTGATGTTCGAGAGAGCATAAATAATCAGTGAAAAACATATTATGTTTTGGCATAGATTAAAGTGTTTGTACTGTATAGCCAGACCAGAGAGTCTGTACTGGTCGTCGGCTGAATAGGCTGAATGTGTTCCACCCAGCCATCATCATCATGTCATCACAAATACCTATTTAATATGGTTTTAATGAGATTACCTCTGTAATAGTAATGCATCATCGCATGACTATGACATGACATCCCTCAAAACAGAAAAGGTGCTTCCAACATCCAACCTGAGACACGAACTCGTTTAAACTTATTTTTTTTGCATGAATACCCACAACAACTTTTTCTACTTCTACTCCCTGGCCTGGCATGGCCTAAGTGACTTCCTATTTTAGAAGTGATGATAAATGTGCGCTCCTTGTTTCGTTGAACACTTCTTCAGACTTCCTAAATAGATTATCCACCTGAGCACCTGAACTGAGCAATAAGAAGAAAATAAATTTTGAAATGCATTTTTATTTTTATGTGAGCTTTGATAAACACCACCGCTTGTTGGCTCGTCGTATTTTGTATTGCTTCAGCCAGCAGGAGATCAATTGATATGATTATATGATTTGCATGTAAAATTTGAGATTAGTAATGCAAACTTTATGTAGAGAATTATGTTTTTTAAAGGACTGTACAAAACATACACGTACATTTTTTTCTGCTTTTTTTATCGTGGGAACATTTTCATGCTGATGTCTGCGCTTGCGCTAATATCGTATTTTTTCTAGAGGAATTTCGACATTCCCCAAATACATGGATAGCTCTAGTGAATAGAAAATAGAGTAATTTATTTTTGCAAGGGGTAATTTTGTGCTTGGAACTGTCGAAATACATACTCGTCGATGCATGTGACGAAATACATAAAAAAGTAGCACGTGGAGGTTGGAAGAATTAAGCTATTATGCATTTGTAGTATAATATGGAATTTGTGTGAAGGATAAACATCATGGAAAAATACTTTCCGTTTTCATGATCACTTTTCCTATCTTTGTCGCTGAGTGAGTGAAAAGGGAAATCAATTACTTTTAGAACTGTCACCATACCAGTCAGCCACCGTTGTACCGTCATCGGAATGAAATGGAAATGACGGGTGTGTACTGCGAGGAGGACGAAGAAGAGGTGACGTGACATGTCAGGGCTGGAGTTGGAATTATCCATTCCATAAATAGTATTGAGGGAAAGGATGGAAATTTTATGAGAAAAATATCTTAAGGCCAACTTGGATTTCCGGTTTTAGGATCATTAATATTCACATACATAGATATGTAGGTGGTTAGGTAGAAAGAATGCTCCATTTTTTGCTAAAGTCCAATGCTATCGTAATCGTATCAATATAAGTAAAAGGAAGTAGAAGTTTGTCGATTCGTTTGCGTTCACTTCTCCTCTTCAGAATTCCTGGAACCCTGGATGAATCACCTTAAAAAAGCATTATTATAATTTTTAGACCATGAACTGTAAAAGGGGATATCTCCAAAATCTTTGGAATCTACAAAATTCCAAATTCCTAATTCAATTTTATCAAGGCTTACCATTCCTTGCATACTTTTTGCAAAATATGAAACCGAAACTGCTCAATAATAGCAATAGTTGATAGCTGAACTAGTCCGGGTCCGAGTCCAAGCCAATAATAACGGAATAACAGAATCGGCAAAAATATTCTCTATCGACTTTATTTGGACTGGAATATCTAATGCCTCAGCCTGACTCACTTCACTTGCTGGAGTTATTGGAGTGGTTATTGCAATATCGATACTTGTCTTCTTGTCTAACTGTTTGTGTGTGTGTCCTTCTTTTCAACCGCCTAGTTCTGGTCTACTCCGTCCATAGTTTTTACCGTTGGACATACCGACATCCTAATCCTAAAAGTCTAAGCCTAAGCATTTTTGCATGGTCACAATCACAATTCACAACAAATGTGCTAGTATTGATGAATATTCGCCATAGCCAAAGTTCACCTGAGGCAAATATCCTGTACTACATGAATATTTTTGCAAGTGCGGCTTTACCTGTACCTGTACTACTACACCTCATGTTATGTTCATGTCCCATAATCCAATTTATATTTTTTGCTTCACTTTTGCTCGTCATTATTTATCGGCATTTCAGGATTCAGAGAGAGAGGGAATGAATAAATATGCATATAGCATAAAAAAATATTGTACAACGACACGAGCTCATGTCTCATGTACACATGCATCTACTTCACTCAATTCAATTCGCTTTAGCTCAAGAGCTTTCTCTGGCTTGCCAAATAGAGCGCAGGTAACATCATTATTTTTTTCTCCTCAACAACTACAACTACGGCATGAAATTGAAGTATGATCACTTACTTTATTGGTCAATATACGAAAATGCATTTCCGTCCTCCATAAACTTGTATTGTGCCGTATCCTTATCAAGATTATATATATTTTTTACCATCGATGCCGAACTCTTTGTAGAGCTGTTTGTTAGCTGTTATTGTTGTGTTGTGGAGCTCGTGTTTTCGCATAACATTTTTTTGCACTAGGCGAAAAATTTTCTATTTATCCTGAAAAAATTCTCTTTATCCTGTGCGCCTTTGTATAGTAATGTATTGTGCGTGTTGGTGCATGTGTCAAGCGTCAAACCTCGAATTATTATTTTTTATTGCCGTCAGCCATACCATCAGCACCAGCCACCAGCACTCTTAGACTTCTGGGTCCTAGCGTAATAGTAGTATGTAGTCTGATGCTATTGCTATTACGTATTTTTTTCGATTCGATTTCGATGGCGTAGTCGTAGTCAGTGGCACGCTCTTCGATGAATAAGGACGGGCTAAAAGGAATAGAAAATCATATCCTGTTTTGTGAATTTTTTTCCTGAGAAAGGTTATCGAAATTTTTTTGGGATCCAAGAGGCCAGTCCCTTTTTCGACTTGGAATCATGTTTTGATCCTGATCTGTTCGCAAATTAAATTGAAAACTCAGTTGGAAATTTAAACTGGATTGATTGATTTGTGAGTAGGCTTGGGCTCTGCATCTGCAGTTTTTTGCTATCTGTCTCGAAAATTTATGACAATTGTTTCTGGACTGGGCAGTCCACAAGTGATTGAGGAATGACTGATATGAAGCCTCGTGTTTTGTGCGACTTTTATCTCTCGTGATTTGATTTAAGTGGGTTCGTGAATAAAATTTTCCCCCAATTTAATAAATTTCAGTGATGAATTAGTCACGTGGCCTTGTTCATCAAAAGTGACGAAATGATTCATTGTTTAAATTGCCGACATTGAAAATGGAAATTTAGGACTTATCCCACTTTTTCAAATCTATTGTTTCATTCTAAAAAATGACTTAGCGTACTTCACTCCTTCAAAAATACATATGTTTGTTTTAAAATTAGACAATGAAGATGTTCGCATTAGTCCCAATACTCGTCGTTTTTGGAATGCTTTCATTGTCTGTAAGTATTTGGCTAACCCGCTGTGCCATTTGTAGAAGCTCCTCGTCTTCTTCGTCCTCTTCATCTTCTTCAGATTCTGGTGAGAACAACAACAGTGAAAACAACAGTGGTGGCTTTAATGAGAATAATGGTTTCAATGAGTCCCGATACGCGAATAAAATCGCAAGCTACTGCCTCTGTGCGAAACGTCGGTGGCAGCAGCAGCGGAGGAGAAAGAAACAGTTGGAGTATTTGCCTCCATTCCTTAAAGATATCTGTCAAGTGGATAAGATCCCATTTGGGAGCAGTGCAAGTTTAGAGCTGCCACCACCACCCCCATCATCGCTAACACCTCCTCCTGAGATTTACATTGATGAGCATAAAGATGTTGGTGGTGGTGGAGTTGGATGTGGATATCAAGGTCGAGATAATCTCGCTTTTGAGTCTGACATCGTCACGGTTAACCAGCAAGCGAGGAAGAAAATTACATCTTCCCCGCAGGAGCTTGGTTTTGGTAGCAGTGACAGTTTTAATAACCGTCAGAATAGTAATCTCTTTCCCCCTCCTCCTACTTCGAAAATCGAGGCTTGTTCCTGTAAATCAAGGTAATGACTTCAATGTATATTTATGTATTTACAGATATAGAGTTCATTGTGCGATTAAAATTCGATCTCGAATTTCAAGAATCACGATATGATTCACAACATGACCTTTTTCATATTGTGCAAAAGAATAACATCGCAAAAATGGATTTCGCTCACTGACCTTCCAAATATGATGCGATTTTGTCTGATTCTGGCATGATAACGATAAGCGTGAAATTATTTTAGTTTTCTCGCTAGTATTTAATTTACTTGTTTAATTATTGAGGTCACGATTCATGATAAAAGAGTCAATATTATAAAGCTCAAAGGCCGGGTAAATAAAAACAGATTAAAAAAGTCCTTTGCATGTGTACACAGTACACAGCAATGTACGTACAGTACATTACATTTACAATCCTCATTTAAACTTGCAAATTGAAAATTGCATATAGCAAGTGCATTTAGAACAACGACCCATACCCATCCATCCCACACCATCACCATCATGGCATGGCATGGTCAGATTGGTTTGTCACCGTTAAAGACAACATCGCACACAGGAGATAATTAATCCGATTAACTATTAACAAGATCCCCGTCAACCTCTCCATCGCATCAGCCCATGTATGTACTTATGTCGGAGGAACGTGAACATGACGTGCTCTTCTTGGCTCCTACTCCTAGCTGCTCCTATTCTATTGTCATCCTTTCATTGTAAAATTGTAATTGTATCATCGAAAGAGCTCTACACAGCTCAGGCCAGGCCCGTGTTTTGCTCAATATTATTCTGCATATTAATGTTAATCTGCTTAACTGCGACTTGTATAGACCATCTTAATAACAATGCATGTGATGTGATTGTGATGATGATGGGAGAGGAGGTGATAGGTAATTCATTGTTCCATAATAAATAATTGCATTGTGTATCTCGAAAAAATCATAAGTCTTATGACTATGACTTCTTCTTCTTTTTCATGTGAAGTTGTTTGTGAGATGAGATTATGCATTAACAAGCATTCATTTCATATCCATTCATAATTATTATTGTCATTTTGAAAACATGAAAACCTACAATTTTCATAGCTTTATAAATTGCGTAAGACATTTAACAATGAACACTCTACAGCTCTACTTTTCTCGATGATATATGATTGAAGGTGTTGTATATGGTAGCCAGGTTGGAGTTAATTGACAGCTTTTGGACTAATGACAGGTAATTACAGTTAAGAGAATATTTATTAGTGTGACTAGAGCAATTAAAGTATTTTGCTATGTCACTAGTCCCTATTAATGCTTCAGTTCAGTGCATTTAATGGTCATAGTCATTATGACATTTTATTTTTTTCAGAATGAGAGGGAATGAATGAAGATGCGCGTTTTCAATCTTTTTTTGCATTGTGGAGCCCTTTACGTTGCAATAATCGCTTTAACGGTAGAAGGATTATTATATTTTTTTGAAGTAGTTAACGGCATATTAAATCATAAGCTCACACGTTGGGTTGCATCCCATAAAAAACCAGTCATTTTAACTTTAAGCTGAAGCAGTAGTGCACCATTAAATACACTCGCGCTCACTCGTGTGACCACGTAACGGGACAGTTCCCGTCATCCTATTATCAAAGACAAAGAAACGAGGTGAATAAGTCAAGTCAGTCAAAGTCACAGGAGCTAATAAGCTCACCTGCATCCAAACAGCCATGCCACTGCAGAAAAAATTTAAAGCCTTTCTTTTCATAAAAAAATATATTTGCATTGATGATAAAATTGCTTTATTCTCAGACTCAAAATGCTCTCCTGGAGTCCCAGACCCCAGACAGCACGGATTTGTACAGCTGGCACGATCCACAAATCCTAAAAAATGATCAAGCTTTAGATTTCCTTTAGTCTCCTTTTTGGTCGGGTTTGCGCAAGTCGCAAGTGTAATTATAGTTTTAATATTCACAACTCACGAATTTAGCTCCTGTTGAGGCGAGACGAGGTGAGCGAGATCAAGATTGAAAACCAGGAGCTGATGCTGATACGATGGCTGATTTGATCCCGATTCCTTTCTAGGAGCTAGGATCAAGCATTTTCTTCTCAATCTCTCTTCCAGACAGAGTGGCAGAGAAGGCTTGCATGCATGCGCCATAGTCGCTCGTCGTCATCATATTGCGTTACTTTTACTTGGCTTTGGTTCGGTATTATTGCTACTTTGCACTTCTATGTACTCCTTTCTCAATTCGGGGATCCATCACTTTTTCTTTCTTTATTGCCACATCACACCACACAACCCTAACCCTAGTAGATATACAAACGTCTTTAGTTCGTTTGCCATCTGCTTGAATTTTGAAATTGAATGCCCTCATCTATCTCATCATTTTTGAAACAAAGAAGAATTTACCCGAAGATGGATTGAGAAATGAGAGATGAATAATTGTCTGGTGGTGGTTATGCTATGTATGTGTTCTGTGGTTCTTGGCTTTGGCCTGGCGTTGGTTGGCACATGGCCCATTTTGCCGACAAAAAAGAACTTCTTCATTTTGGGGGATTGGATTGAATTGGATGGATGCAAGTTCCACAATAATAGTACCTAGCTTAAGATGAAGTAAGTACAAGGCATGCTCTAATTCCTATGAAATATGTTGATGAAATAATAGCTGATATTAAGCTTTACAATTTTGAAAAAAATTTACACTTACGGAGAAAAAATTCTTTTAAAAAAGGTTGATCTGATCTGGTTAGGTGATGGTGATATTTTTGGGATCAAGACCACTTCTGACAAAAAGTATATAATCTGCTGAGATTTAAAGAACAAGACAAGATTGAGAAAGAAGCAATTTAACTATGTTGAAAACAACAGATGTAAATGTTCCAAGAAAAGCATTTTTTATTATGATGCGCATTTATGTATGAGATAGTGATGATGATGCGAGGAATATTAAGCTGGATCAGGATTCAGGTATCCGGATCAGTTTTGCAAAGGAAATTTTTTATGATGATGCCATGAAAGAGGTAACATCATCGCGATTTCAATTCCTTGTCATTTGTCATCTGTCGTTCAGTCCGAGAGAGTTGACTATTGGGAAATCATGTGCGAATAAATACACGATTTGCATAAAATATTTCTTGGAGGAGGTTTCTAAAAGGTTCTTTGTGCTCGACTTTGTATTTCACAAGAACATGAACATAAAGGTGCTCCGATCTCAATTTCGATCGTGCCCAAGTACAAAAATACATGCACAAAGATGGAGAGGTACATACCAACACACGTGCCGGAATATTTTGTCTTGAAAAAACTAGATTTCGTTTTCGCACCTTGACTTTAACTTTGAGTGTCCTTTTATCATATTTTTGATGGAGAGGCACATACCAACACACGTGCCGGAATATTTTGTCTTGAAAAAACTAGATTTCGTTTTCGCACCTTGACTTTAACTTTGAGTGTCCTTTTATCATATTTTTTGGGGTCATTTTTAAGAAGACGACTTCCTGTTTACCACATCCAAATAGAGATTAAAGATTCGTGAACTATTGTGCTTGTTCCCTAAAAGTTTCCCTTGATAAGAACCGACGAACCGAGCCAGTCAAGGGTGAAGTGAGTCGGCTAGGTAGAAAGGCTCCAGGTACATATTACAAAGCAGCATGAGTTTTATGTAAATCAGATCCGAATCCGAAGAGAAAAACACACCTGCCTGCCTTGACTCAATCGAGGGGCACTTGTGCCGCCGCTGTTGCCGCTCGTCCACTATCTACTTATAAACGAGGGCTTGGCTACCTGTCCTATTATCATAATCTCGGCTTTGCATTGTTCCTAGTGCCTTGATGAATGTTAACGGTTGCACCAGAACCAAACCAGAGACTCAAATCTTGTCTCCTCTTCAAAAAGAAGTGAAGGATTATCCAAATCCAAGGTGGAAAGTTGAACCTGCATAAAAATTACTGAAGAGTTGAAGTTGGGTTGAGGGACAAGATTTCTTACCTTGGCTGAATTTCTACCTGGATTATTCCAAATTTAAATCTAACCTCGATCAAGGATTTGGATTAGTGTAACCTCAAGTAGACAATTATTGACTTCTCTGTGACATCCCACAGCTATTAAATATTACGGATGGATGATAATGATAATGTACTTTTACGTCTGGACTGCTCTTATCTATCTCCTCGCATGGCGTAAGTAATGATGATGAAAACGCCTGAGGAATAAAATTACTTTACGAGACAACAGACAAGGTTGTTTAGTGAAATAGTAAAGTGTAGGTTAGGGTCGTCTCGTTCGTTTGTTTTTTTATATGCTGTAGTATACATATGTACTTAATTTAAGTGAGTTGAAAGTAAGTGATGCTTTTCCATCATCTTCAAAATCTTCATTTTAGCTGCGGGGCAAGCACGGGTAGATTTGTAGAAAGCAGATGTGGTTCTGGTTCTGGAGGAGATCTTCCAAAATTTTTTATGAGGAACAGCTGCATTTCAAGAAACAGAAGATGACTCGAGCGAGGAGATGATCTCTTATCAATCCATTTTCATGAGGATAAAAACGAGCTGGTTGTCTTGATGGTCGATGCATGGCTACGGTTCGAAAAAATATATATATCGGGAATAATGACCGACGACCGACTGCTCAGTTTTTTCTCCTTCTCCGTCAATAATGACCTATCCTGTTTAAAACTGGAAAAGAGATGATTTAACAAAATAGCATCTGGTGACTAGAAAAAACTAGAAGAAAGGCAAGGGGATCGTGCTAAGGAGCTGTAATAGTAATTTCAACTTGAACGTGTCCCTGACTCACACTCTTTCTTTTTGAGTTAGTAGAGTCAAGACAAATACAGTATGACTATGGTAGAGTTAATAACAATGAAATGAAGAAAAATGAGAGCGAAATAAGGCGCCTTTTTCCTTTTCCCAATTGAATCTTTGTTTGGCTTCGAGAGGATCGAACAAAATGGAAGGAGATCTTCGAATGTATTTCTTTTCTGTTATTTTGTCGTATTTTTCCCTTCCCTTTGTCCCAGTCCCAGTCCTAGTCCCACTTGCTATTTCGACATTTGAGAATAAGATGAAGGAGGCGGAGGAAATTTGAGATGAACACTTCAGAAAAAAATATTTTACAGCTGGGATTGAACAAAAATTATATGGAATTTCAATCACCGAGAATCTCCACTCAATCGAGAAGAAGAAATTTCTTTGTTCTCCTGAACGAAATGCTCCATTGCATTTAAGTACTATANTCCACTCAATCGAGAAGAAGAAATTTCTTTGTTCTCCTGAACGAAATGCTCCATTGCATTTAAGTACTATAGGATATAGGTAGCTCAGCCTCTCTGTTGGTTTTTCTTTGTCCTCTGATCTTGGTTCTTTCTGGAGTAAATCTGGAAAGAGGAAAGTGGTTCAGCAATTATTGTTGCTTGCTACCAAATAAACACGGTCATTCATGAACCCATGAACATGAACATGTCAAAGAAGAAAATAACATGTTTTTTTCTCCGGAGGTGGAGGTAGATACCCAGGAAGGAAAGGAAAATAAAATGGGAGATTGTAAAACTGGGCGACAATTTTCATTGGACTTCATGGAGATTGTCACTGCTGTTGACTCCTCGGACCACATGGGGTCAATTTCCTAAAGAAAAGAGATGGGTGGGCGGCTAGAGATTTTGAAGATGATGGAAAAGTCATACTCATAGAAAGTTTATTTGTTTGTTTAGCCAAACTTGTTTACTGTCTCAAGCTCCTGGACATTAAGAAAGCACTGAGAGCTTCTTCTAAAATATTCTGAAAATGATTTAACGGCCAATAAAAACTTCTCTCTCCTTTGTAATTCCCCATTGTTTTGTTTTTGTGTGCTTCTTTTTAAGGAAAACAACACTGCTTGATAATCTCCTCAATTATTTTTATGGCGTTTGGGCTCAGTTCACATTCACAGTCGTCCTTTCTTTTTTTCGCATTATTACATCGAGTCGACATAATTACAAGCCCACGCACAACAACAAAGATTTACAATTTCTACGCATTAATGATGCTGCGAAGAAGGAAAACAAGAACAATTACAATTACGAAATCTATGTATTTTTCTCCTGATTTTTCTGCTTTTGGAAAAAGTCAACTTTAAAAAGTGAACTGACTTACTGAACTGTACGCAGTTCATCTTTTTATTTCAACGGCTGTTACAAAACAGTTGGTCATGTCATGTTGGTACTTATTACTGCGTGTTCGTGTTCCCAGACGCCCTATCATATCACCACCGACGAGCCGATTCGAGTCGTTGTTCAACTGTTGCCTTCTTCTTCTTCTTACGCTGTATAAAATTACTACACACTATTGTTGCGTACTCACAATCAGCCAGTGCCTGTGCGTATGCAGTTTTACAAGATCTAGAAGAACGAGCACCTATACCTGAAATATACTGATGTGAAAATTATGGAAGTAGAAGCAGTTGTTGTTTTTAAAAACGTTTCTTTTTTTTCTTTTCTAGTGAAAAAGCAATAATAATATGCACACATGTCTTCTCCTTCTCTTTCTTGTCGTGTGTGAGGACTTTTGGTACAAATGTACATATACATATGTATTCCTATAATCCCAACAATATTACAGCATACAATGCAATATAACAACAACAATTGAGTAAGAAAGCGTATTATTGAAGACTCGTAAAGCGTGCAGCTGCGCTCCTCATTTTTACGACCATTTACTTTGTCTTTGGGGTTCTTCTTCTTCAGTTAAGGCTGTTGATAGGTATATGATTGTTGTTGCGACTACTGACTACTGCACTGCACTCCACATTGTTATACCTACTCTCCTTCTGTAAAAATATAATAATGAGGATTGAGAGGATGATATGAGGATGATGATTGTGGAATAAGAAAGTGGTTGTTTTCTTCAAGAAGGAGAAGTGGCACGAAAAGACGTTGCTCAGCCAGAGCCTGATCAGTTGTCCAGTATCAGTTTGTGTGGGAACAACGAACGTTCAGAAGAGGAACGAGTCGGGCTGAAGACTCTCAATTAGGCTCAAGAAGAAATTCGATTTAAGAAAGTGGTTGTTTTCTTCAAGAAGGAGAAGTCGCACGAAAAGACGTTGCTCAGCCAGAGCCTGATCAGTTGTCCAGTATCAGTTTGTGTGGGAACAACGAACGTTCAGAAGAGGAACGAGTCGGGCTGAAGACTCTCAATTAGGCTCAAGGAGAAATTCGATTTGGATTTGGGAAAACGTTGTACTACCAGTTGAGTTGCATAATCAAATCTCAGTTTTTCATTTTGGCTAGGTTCGGTTCAGGTGCGGAGTAAGTTGTGAAGAAAACCTGTTGAATATAAAAATAATCCCAATCACATAAACTTAGTTTTATTATGGTTCAAGTGACAATGCATGTATTTTAAAAAGGGTGCAGAAGAGAAAAAACCAATTTGTCTATCTATTTGGAGATCATTAGAATAGATAAATTTGACGTGTTTCAAGTTTGTTCTCTACGAAAGTGACTAATGAAATGAGCTACTGGTCTTGAGAGCTCTCAAGTTGAAAGTTTGGACCTCGACTTTTGTTTTGGGAAATGATTGCTTTTTAGAAAAGTAAATAAATCGTGATTAATATATTCCAACATGTTAATCTATATCGCTGGATATGTTGACGCGACGCCTTACGTTGGAGGGGAGTATCCCGTCCAACTACAGGCCCCTCTCCCCGTCCCTTCATGCTCCCCCGCGTCATACTCATCAGAACAAAGGTAAAAATTGTGATTATGTCTGAACTAATTAATTAATTTATATGCGCAATTTTTTCACGTGTTGATTAGGTACGTAACATGGTAGCTCCTCTCACTTATTTGAAAAGTTCATAACCTCTTTACACTCTTTAGGGATAAAAAAATATTGCATATGTGATTTCCGAGAAAATTATGATGCTTTAGTTGGCTGCATGTCCTTCCTATTAATTTTTAACCTGTGATACAATATCATTTCATGAAACACGAAAAATTTTCAAGGGGGAAAAATTACCCCGATGATGATGATGGGAATATTCGAAATCTTGATTATGGTCTCACGGACGAAAAATATTACCTGTTTTCCTGTGTCTCGGGAAATGAAGAGGAAACCGTGAAGCTTTAGAGGTTTGTGACTGCTTTACTAAACAGGAGCAGCAGCTTCAAGCTATATTTCTGGTACGGTGAGAATTTTTTTCTGTAAAAAATATAAACTGTTGCGTGTTTCTTCGTACTCCTACGCAGCTTCAAAAAAAATTATTTTGCATGCGCAACAGCACATCACACAACACCTCTTTCAGCGAAACGGATTAGGTAATTGTTTACAATGTACTTGATGATGATGAGAAAAGGCTTCTAATGAAACAAAAGACTTCTTCAATATTTTTTCCCTGTTCCTATTCCTGAAAGACAAGTGACTTCTTCAGGCCATTTAGCAATTTAGCGTAAAAAGCCATTTACAAAAGCCACTCAGCTACTGCTTATTGCCTGTCCTTGTCCTGCAGAGGTCAGGTGTCAACAATGGAGGGATGGATGATAAATTATGAATTGAGTGAGGAAAGAGGCAGTTAGTACCGTTGCTAGATTGTCTACATAAATCTTTTTTCAATTTTATTCAATGCTTTTGTATTTAATTTAATCGATGATGATCATCATCTTCATCCTCTTCCCGGCTTTTTGAAAATTGACACTTGAGAAAAATTAATAATTTCTTTAGTGCTCTGTACTCTGAACAGTTTTTAACTTGCTCCGTCCGTGTTTGAGGACACATACATTTAATCATAATGGCAATATAATATTTTTTAAACAAGCCATAAACAATCGCAACTTGCGGTTTTTCTGTCGTTACTGTCATGTCATGGCTGCCTGTTTTGCATGATGCTGCTAATTTGAAATGGCGATTTGCAACACTTAAGCTTGGATTGAGCTTTTGAGTTATTGTTTCCTTTTGGGAAAATTACTTTTTGAAAGTTCATATTTAATCAAGAAGAGTTTAATTTCATCTCGTGTTGGATAGGATTGGTACAAAAGTACAGCAGAGCTTGCTTTTCCGCTGCTGCTGCTACTGTGGAGTGTAGAGCTTTTGTTATCGTCATCGTAGGACATGACATGAGCAAGAAGAACATAAGCATTAGCCAAGCACGTGAATACGTGAAGCTTTTTCCTTCATATTTCGAAATTGACCTTCCAATTTGCTCTAGAGGAAGAACTTTGTTCCTAGTAATTTCGTTATCTCTGTGAAGCCTGAGAGTTTTCCACCAATTTCTCAGCACCACTTAAAATGCTCAAGGCTTTTATGGAATAATGAGTGAAGCTCTCAATCTCAATTTATTTTATCGGAAGAGAAAAAAATATATTTTCGCCAAGCCAAGCCAAAACCATGCAAAAGCCAGGCAAGTGAGGCAAGCAAAGTGTTCCATGTTCTTATGTTCTATAGTCCATGCTTAGCATAACAATAAAGATTAATGTGTATCAATTATGCATAATGAATTCCCTATTACAAGAATAAAAAAAATATTTTCGAGGATGCTCTGGGTCTTATAGCTTTACAATATGCATGGGATGGATGGATCTATCTGGCTCAGGAAAAGGAATTTTTTTCTCTTTTGATTGACGTTAATGGAAACTTTTCCATCCTTGTTTGCTGATCTTGACGAATATTAAATGGAAATGAATCAAGAGGAAAGAGGAAGAGAAAGGCTTTTTGCATTATGCAAATACACGTTGCCTATTGCCATTGCTATTGCCTTGATAGATAGCTCAAGTTTTTTTCGTGGTTGGTAAATGGTAATGAAATGAATGAATAATGAACACTCTCCGCTTTACTTTTTCCTCCTGTAAAAATATTGCGAATACAAAATGCAAAACAGAAGGAAGATGTCTTCATCTTGTCCTAACTGATTAGTGTTTTTCTTCCTCCTGTCCATGCCCGCTTGCATGTATAGTTGTAGCTGTATAGATATTTCTTGTGGTGGCTTCTGTATCTCGTGTTTGCTTTGGAAAACGATAATGATGAAAAGAAGAGAAATTTAAAAATAGAAAATTACGTAGTGGTCCGTACTGAATAAGAATAAGCAAGGATAGTGGAAGTACATCATCACCAGCACCCACCATTTGCTCTGAATTAATAGTAAAGACTCTCACAGACTCTGCAAATGTTTTCGGAGGACGAATCATCATCCTATCATTTCAAAGGAAAAATCTTGTTTCTTCGGAGAATTGAGAATCCCATGTCGCATGTCTTTCGTGTGGTAGTTGTAGTCACAAAAAAGGAATGCTAATGTTCAATTGGATTGGACTAGTCCAGTTTTTTCGGGTTTCTCTCAGAAAACAAAATTGTCATCGTGCTTCTTGCTCTTGCATATTAAATCGGATTGAACAATCTTAATTTATTTCAATTGCAATTGCATTGGAAAACGAGACAACGTGGGAGATCAATTTTTTCACCAGTTTGTCTCCAACTTTCCTCTCGGAAGGAGGAAGGAAGTCAAAAGATTATTTTCAAACTACCTACATGGCTATACATGTAACTTGTGATGGAACATGGTATACAATAATTTTATAGATCTTTAAGTGTCCTTAAAATTTGGAAATGGTACAAAATGTGTAAGTTTGGTGAATTCTGTAAGAGAACTAGAACTACAAGTAGTGACCGTGGTTGCTGTCTTTGGACAGGTAAAAGATTAATAATGACTGTGATAAGCAAGCCCTGTAAATTCTGCAGAAACCTGAGATCCAAGTCCAAGAGGAAGGTTGAGAGTGCGCCTTTGCTCATCCCCGTAAATGGGCACAGTGGCAAGAGCAAAGGTGATGCCTGGTGAATTGGCAGTGGCTGTGAGAATAGAAGAGAGTGAGCCTCTATTATCCGATTCGGAGAATAAAGGGAAAAAGGTTCGCTTTAAAGGAATCGAAGAATCAGATGAAGGCGGAGAAACGGGAAAGTAAGCCTAAATTTTAAAACCCGTCATTACTCATTACGTGTGCATGAAGTAATGAGCAATCAAGATTGAAATTACATGCATATACATACTCTTTTTAATTGAATTAAGCATTAAAAACAAGAGAGTGATTAGGGAACATGTAATTACGAAAGAGAAAAAATGGATTTAGCTAAAAAGAAAGGATAGGAAAAGTACTATTTATTTTTTGGGGTTAAATTTGTAAATATTTTTTGCAAACAATATAAATAGCTTTTGCTATATTTTCAATCCTTCGTAATCTTGATGCGGTGTAATCAATCCGTTACAAAGAAGCAGAAGATTTGGTTCAGGGTAAACGTACTTCTCCTTCTCTCTAACTAAATCAAATAAAACGTAATTAAAGGAAGCATAACAGAAATGAAATTATCTCTTTTGAATCTCTTCTTTCAAAATAAAAAAAATTATTATGCACGAAGAAACAATAAAAGAGCTTGCAGAAAATCTCAAGGAAGCTCTATATAAATTTTACACGAGGCCACCACGGACTAGTGTGTACACGAAAAAATTACAGATTTTCACTGTTCAAATCTCTTTTCACTTATTTAGCTTGTACGTATGTATGTAGTTCCCAAAAACAGACAAAATCCTATTGTTCTTTAAAGAGATTTACTTGCGTTTTTGACCTATTTAAGTCAAACTTTATTAGGCACAACAGAACAGAACATATAGAGAACTTAAAAATCTCAAAGGCGAAGATTATGAAGGAGGAGGAGGTGATGTGGAGGAGGGAAGCAGACTCAGACGCAAAGTGGATTACGATAACGATATGATGATGATTATATGTATTTCGCTATATGTCTAAGACTCAGCAGATTTTGCGAAGTGAAGACGAATTTTTTTCTATATGATATCTTTTATGTCATGTCACGTATAAAAACAAAGTTTTAAATTGGATTAATGCACTCAATCTAAATCCAAGCCAAACTCCAAAATGCATACATATATCTGGAGTAATATAATGCACTATTGGCACTCATAAAAGCGTAGGTGGAGTCAATGTTGAGTGGAGTGGAGTTCATTCGGAAAAAATCAGTTTATGCATGCCGTGCATATTAGTGTAAAGTGTAAAGGTAATACAAATCATGCAATAATCATTGTACTTCATCATCATCAAAATATATAATAATGCTTTATAACAAGAGATCACGATACTGCATAAAAAGAGTATTTTTTATGATGCCCTATTAACTGCAGTAATGGAAGCAGTGGTAGTGGCATTTTAAGTCTTGAATGGCTATAAAAATGCAGCAGAAGAGTCCGAAATAAAATTTAATTTTAAGCACTATAATTTATGGCGACATTTCAATGGCAAAACTAAATCTTCCTCAAGACGACAGCGAAAGGTCATATCCGGTTAATGGTATAAAATTAAATCGTTTGTGCTCCAATTAAAGCCCAAAATAGACAGACAGACAACATATACTGCGACATTTGGTAATCTTCTTCTTGATACGATACTCATACGCCTAAACCTTTATATAATTTCAATTGGCAATGGCATGGGCAAGTCAAGTCTTAAAAAATGTAAGAAGCCTGGCCTATGGTCCTACTGTATTCATTCTTATTTTTTTTATTTACCTCAGCTTGGAATTGAAATTGACTGACTGAGTCCCTTGGCTTTGGCTCATGTAGGATCAGAATCACAATCGCAAACGTAATAATAATA
>JAHZNI010001334.1:0-14981 GCA_027744415.1 Seira ritae | reverse complement strand
CAATACATGAAAGCCAAAAAAATATATGAAAAGTTTGTATTGTAGCGAAGCAACAGCAACTAGGCATGGTAAAGTGTGTCCCAATCCACAGAAGAAAATATTTATATATTGTCAAGGCTACGCTAACTTTATTCCATTTTCCCATCTCTGCACATATTACATCTTACTGCAATCTTATAAATACTTCGCACCTCAGTCAGAACTCTGACTCTGAAAAATTGAATGTAAAAAGGGCTTTTACCAAAGTGGTAAATAGGACTGAAGGAGAGAAGGTGAAAACTTTTCTAATATTGTTTTACCCTAACCGCATTCTTAAATTTCTCTAAAAAAAGTTTGCAAACGCGGTAAATAATAATAGAGCGGTTGACTACCTACAATGATGATGACGTGGCATGATGGCAGTTTTTACAGTTATATGGTATTTGTTTATTTTCTTGAGTAAATAGAGAAAAAAGGAAGAAAATTACGGAGACAAAAAAGAAACATAAAATAAAGAACTACACACATACATCAACATCATTGTGTTGTCTTTCCACCTGCATGGTTCTTAGTTCTTAGGAAAGTATTATATTGAATGAATAAAGTAGGAAGAGGATGGATGCGATGCGAAGGAGGACAGAGAAATTTTTTAGAACAAAGAATATTGCCTTCTTGTTGAGCTTACGACTTGCGAGAAGGAGGAATTTTATGGGAGGAGAGAATTTATGCGCTAATCATTCTTTAGAGGATGGATTGGATGTGATGTATGTGACTTTGGTACGCAATACAAGTAAAATTCTGAGAGAAAAAAAGACATCACTGAATCGAGTTCACTCTGTGCTCTCCATCTTTTATTTCGCAGGAGGAGGATGTGAGATAGACCAAAATAATATATGTATTACGGTTGGTTAGCGTTAGCTAACAAGCATAAAAATTGCTGCTTTTGTTCCTTTTTTCGGAGAGTTTGCCAATTGTCTCTGGGTATCCTTAGAGTTTTCTCTATGCTCTCCGTCTTTTATTTCGCAGGAGGAGGATGTGAGATAGACCAAAATAATATATTACGGTTGGTTAGCGTTAGCTAACAAGCATAAAAATTGCTGCTTTTGTTCCTTTTTTCGGAGAGTTTGCCAATTGTCTCTGGGTATCCTTAGAGTTTTTCCCCTTAAATCTGCACAGCCAAAAAGACACCACAACACAACCCCCTAGACAACACAACACACCGTGATCTGATACATATTTCTTCTTCTTCTATTTGGTCACAATGGAGCTCAACGATCTGAAAGTCAGTCATCCATGGATTGACTTACTCTATCCAGTACTCTGTACTCTACCCAACCAAAACTGAATCCTACATCATTTTGCTTTGTGTATGATTTGTAGTTTTAGCCATTTTTAGCACAATAAAAGCTCTTCTTTAAATCAATTCGGTCTTGTGTCGTCGTAAATATAAAAAACGCAACGTAAATACTATTAGCGTAAACAAGAAAAACGGTTGACAAACCCACTGACCAAGAAATCCTGTTCGTAAATATAAAAAACGCAACGTAAATACTATTAGCGTAAACAAGAAAAACGGTTGACAAACCCACTGACCAAGAAATCATGACGATGGCACTCGTTCAAAACTAGAGACCAGTAGCTTAGTCCATGTCATCATTTCTTCTTCAAGTATTTACTTCTCTTCTCTGATGATGTTGATCCTAAACTGAATTGCTGCAGTTGGAGAAAAACAGAAAAGAAAGCTCATTGTGCTTGTGACTCACTTTCACTTTGTATTAGACAATCTATTTAGGATGATTGCACTAGCTTCTTTTATTGCATAATTTGAGTCGCCAGATTTATCACGTCCTCTTGGGGAAGTACAGTAATCTACTTCTAATTCAAGTGGCGTATTAGGTATGATTCTATTCTAGGACTTTCTTTTGCTTAGTTTACTTTATCCATTCAGCCAATCCATTTACAAAAGATACTTTTATTGCACACTCAGTGCACACTGTTCGATGATTGCAGAGGCTTACTGCCCCCCTTAGTTCCAACCCAACCATGATGATGATCCTGCAGTTGGAGAAAAACAGAAAAGAAAGCTCATTGTGCTTGTGACTCACTTTCACTTTGTATTAGACAATCTATTTAGGATGATTGCACTAGCTTCTTTTTATTGCATAATTTGAGTCGCCAGATTTATCACGTTTCTGTGTTGTGTGTGTCCTCTTGGGGAAGTACAGTCGTCTACTTCTAATTCAAGTGGCGTCTTATTCTACAGATAGGACTTTCTTTTGCTTAGTTTACTTTATCCATTCAGCCAATACATTTACAAAAGATACTTTTATTGCACACTCAGTGCACACTGTTCGATGATTGCAGAGGCGGAGGCCTAATTCAGATTTTCTCATTCTGGTTTCAAGCATTCAGCGCAATACGTGAGTTTTAAATTAAACTGAAACGCATAAGCAACTTTAAAATATATACTGGCTTCAGTTGTAGGTATGGAGATGATATTCAAAGAGATTTTTAAAGCCTCATTGTCCCAACCACCCCTCCAGCTCCGGTAAAAGGATTTTCCACAAGTTATGTAACCCAGGTTCCCGTCAAGTCAAGATAGGGGATATCTTTCTGACTGCCTTGCTCCGATTCTGGTTACATACTCCGTTGTACTTGTACAAGTAAAAAAAGTTCTATTGAGGGTGCACTAGTCCTAGTACTGATACAATGATGCTGAAGTGATTTTGATAGCATTTGGACCTCTCTCTGAATGACTCCTTGGCTGGAATTTTTTTCTCCTTTCGAGAACACTTTCACGTCCATAAAAACCCTTTTGTGTACGCAAGAGTTTCTCTTGATGTAATCGGGAATGATATACGCATATAAAAATAGGGAAAATATCCTTTCTCTCCTTCTTTTTTTCCCTCGGAGGAACATTATTTGTCCTTGCATTGACAATGGGGTAGTATGTAGTCTGGTAGTATTGGTCCTGGTCGTCGTCGCAGAGCAGAAGCGATATGTCACCATGAACTTCGAAGGATCGAACAATAAGAGTGTGTTATGACTTGTCGGAAGTAGTGCATATCTCTTGCATGCATGCCAAAGCCCGTAGCCCTCCCAGAAAACTAATAAATATCTTGTAAGGTTGTAAAACTGAATAATGCGCCATGTATTACTTTGTACGGTGCCTAAGAGGATATTTTGGTGGGAAGTAAATTTGTCTCATTGATAAATGGAGTTACTATATAATTTTTTTTCCTTTTCTTTTCGCAGGACCAGTGATCGAAGTGCAAGCCGTGGCCCACAAAAAAGCCATCCTTCCATGCGATATGAATGCACCGATACGCTCAGATGACGCTATACTCGTCCTATGGTACAAAGATCTCGGAGATATGCCAATTTATAGGTAAGTTTACTGTCACAGTTTGTCACTTTCCATTTATAGCTATTCTGTGAAATTGATTAATATTTATATAATCTGATGATGAGGATGAAGAAAGAAATGAGTGAATTGGAATGATGATGACATCTTATCACATAACTTTTTCCTACTCATTGTCATTGTCATTTTTTTTTACTAAAACTGGAAGAGAACTACAATTTTAGCATGTACTCAAAACACTGTAAAAAAGTAACTTTAACTTTATATAACGTCATAATTTTCCGCCAGAGTAATAATAATAATGGTACTATTGTGCTGCTGCACTACCTACTACCTACTTATGCCATTCGAGAAAGTAGTAGTTCTTTATGTTTCTCTTTATACCTCTGTAAGAAAAAGTTTGCCGAAAAACTCAAAAATGCTTTTTTCCTTATCCTCCCTCCTCCTTGGAATTGAGAGATGAACTTTTGAAACGACTGCAGTACAAGTTACAAGTACTAGCACCGAACAGAAATTCTATTCTTGCAGGGAAAGGGACAATGATTGGAACTAAGAATGTTCTCTTCTGTAAAATGCATCTTTCCCGTAACAAGCTATGCCAGGTCAGGCCCAGGCCAACAGCCTCATGTACACAAACGTGCCTACTCTCCGAAGAAAGGGCACACTAACTACTATACTGCAGCCGGTTTTCTGAGACATGGCTGAAGCTGGAGTTGAGACGAGCGAAAAGTCTCTAGACACATGGGCCGTGAATTTTTAGGTGCCGTATTTTATCGCTTTCTCTGTAATTTAATGTGTGGAACGTAACTGAGCTGAGCTGAGCCACATGTACCCTGCTTGCTCTCGTTCCTTGTAATTTTTTAATGACACACATATTACGCTCCTTGCTGATAATACCATCTAACGAAGTAAAGACTACTAATAATGGCGAAGCCAAGCCAGGACCAGGACATGGGGTTAATAAGCGGAGAGAAAAACTCGCTTTCTTTTTCCTCCCATTATCATTTCGATGCAGAAGTAATTCTATTGCAGTTAGTGAGTTAATTATCGTTTAAACTCGCATTTTATTTCCTACTTTTTGAATATCTCTTCGGCAGTGTCTTGTACAACTTAGTGAGCTCAATGGGAAGAACTAGGGCATTCTATGCTATAGTTGTAACTGGGAATAGTGCAGAGCACAAACTTGGCTTGGAATACTACTACAACTGCACTCATTTGTGAAGGGAAATAAACTACGCCATCAAAAGATCATTGTCATTTGCTCGGCTTAATTTCTGTGACACCATGAAAAAAGCAATATTATCTAGTTCTCTGTAGTACTTACTTTGCAACTTCACCTTTTGCCAAAAAAAATATTCATTCACACACTCGAGCATGGCGCCCAGCAGCAGTAGCAGCAGCATACTATAACATTTAAGTGGTGTGCTAAGAGCTTTTTCGTGGCATTCTAAAATGAATCGAATGTAGTTACGAGAGGATTAACAAGGGATTTTTTTAGAAACTTCCCTCCTTTTTCACAAGAGACAAGAAGATGTAAGTTCGAATGCTTTTTAAATGGGCGTGTTATGTACTGGCTCGTCTTTCTTTGCCAGGTTCAAAAAACAAGCTTTTTGAGCTTGCTAATTCGTACAGCTGCAATTTTAGTTGCAAGCAAGTGTAGAGCTACCATCGACGTGTGTACCAACAACACTAGAAGCATTTTCTAGAGAGAAGTTTGCATCGTTCGAAAGTGTAGTAAATGACATGCTTCAAGTGCAGGAGAAGAAGCAATTTCCTGTACGCGCTTCTTCCTTTCCTCGTGCTCGTGTGCCAACAGCAGCCGCAGCCAGTCAAGTTGATTTTGGCTTTTACCTCATCCTTCCAACAAACATTGAACTGTAAAGACACTTGCGACAAGGTGCTGTCATGCACGATCTTAAGGATTATGTAAGATTACTCATTATTATCCTCTTTCTTCTTCATTATTTCTATTATAAGGCACATGGCATGGGAGTTTTTCTACTTTTACGGTTTGAAAAGTTAAGCCTACTTAGAAGAAGATTTTTGGATGGAAGTGCGTGGGCATTTTTTAAGTGCGTAACAGTAACGGTGGGGTGTTGTCATCAAAAGGTAATTATTATGCACAGGCTTTTTAAAATTAACAGCCCAAAAGGCGTCATTCAAATTTCAGAAAATGAAAATCGTTTCATTTTTAAAATTCTGAGAACATTTGATGCATTTGGGAGCACGTGCACTCTATAAAAATTAAGTAATTCCTTTTAAGTTTATATTTACACCTCTCGTTCAGGTGTTATTATTGGGCTTTGTATTCATGATTTTCAACCTACATACATAATGCATTGAACTATCTGCATACTTGTGAAAGCAGTGCAATTCATTTGTCTAAAAAACTCAAATTTCTTGTGTGAGTAATAAGAGGGCAGTAGCAATGAAATCGATGAGTCACGTTCGTAGAATAGGTAGCAAGTGCTCCTTGAACATTTTATTTTAGAAAATAACCTGATACAAGCGTAGGCTCACGTCTTTTATGAATGAATTGAAAGCACAGGCTTCCTAAACAAACAAACTACTTGAAGATCTCATCACTTTTATTCAATTTAAGTCAGTCACAGAGATTTAATGTGCACATCCCCATTCCTCTTAAGCTTTTCAATTCCATGAATAAATAAATAAGTCCATTAAAAAGTGCTACTGTGTCAAAAGGAAAAACTACTTTCAAAATGTCAACAAAAACGGATTGAAGCATGACTTTGTATTATTAGTTTGTAATGTACATATTACCCGGTACTGGTGTATGCATATTATGCAGGAGATTAAAGTTTTGGAAGCATTTTACTTAAATAATAAAATAGCTTCAAAGGTTTGACAAAAATGGCAACTGGCATGAACTATTTATGGCTGAATATGTATGACTTTAAACAAGGTTAATGGATTTGCTTTTAAAAAGTAAGCTATTACTTTTGGGTAACAAGTTAAAAAATTTTATATTTACCCTAAATTGATGATGATAAAAGCAGTAAATATTATTATCATTAATTATTTTTGGGAAATGGATGAACATCAAATGAATTATTTTTGAATGAATGAAGAGTAAAGCCTGTTGTGATATCTTCACACTCCATGAGATTAGTTGAAATATGAAATTTGCGATGAAGTGTATTCAACTGAGGATCTGATAAACAAGATACATTTACATAATTTCATCGCCATCACTATCACCCAGCAGCAACTTCGTCAGTAGTTCTTCTGCAAGGAAAGAGCTGCCTACATCACACACATATACCTATGTATGTATGCTTATTAGAAGATTTACTCGCCCTTTACATTACAAACAATGCATAAAAACAAGCTTGATTCATTACTTCTCCCAGCTTACCTTGAATTGAGCAAAGTGGCAATAGAAGTTAGGAAATGACTGGCGCTCTTGAGCAGCCTTTTTTTCTTTCAACTGACTTAGCTACTTTTTTGTCGCATTGTTCTGTTCTCTGACCGAAAGCATATCAGTCTTTCCTTTCTTGACCAGTGTTTTTAGCAGTGAAGAAAGTGTGGTAAAACGGAACAAAAAAAGATCTTTTAGCCTCAATCATTCTAAAAGGCTTAGAGAGTTTCTCTCCATTTGTTTCTCTTTTTTCCTCTGAACTTCATCGAAACAGCATTTTTCTCAAAAGAAAGAAAAAGTATATTTCCAGTCAGTGGAACAGAAGACCAATAATGCCAATAGAGTTGAGTTGAAGATATAGAAGTCCTTTTCTTTTTCTTAGTCTGACTGGCTCGATTTTTTCTTCTTACTTTGACACGTGGGATTGTAGAAGGCTACTACTACGTTGTGCCACCATTAAGCTGAAGAGAGGCTGAGAGAAAGTAAGATGGAATTTGGAAATGATCGTGACAGAAAGGAAGACGAAGAAAATGTGTAAGCCTTTCTTACTCTTGTTACGTGGGGTAAAAGAAATAAAGACAGGTCTTTTCACTCTTCCGACGATGCGCTGGCTGAATAAGAAATCCTTCGATGGCGGTGGCACTCTTTATAAGCAGTACTATGTCTTCTTTATTATACCACATATTTGGGGTTATGGCAAACTGATACAGGCTACGAGGCTGGAAAATGAGCCGCGCTTTACTAGGAAAGTCTTCTGGATTGCTCAGTCTGGTCAGATCTTCATTCCAATCTTACATTGAAAGAAGATTTAGAAAAGTAAAAGAAAGGAGAGTTCATCTTCCTTCGCTGTTGTATTAGACGCGACGAAAATCTGCAAACTCTGAGAGGCCACGTTTGTAACAGACATAACATTCGTAGACACATCGAACTTTCCCAGTGAGATGATATTGTAGAGATTTTGAAATCTAGAATTCTTATATTCCTGATTTTGACCGTAATGTTAATGTCATGGTTTCACCAGGCAGAATTGTGTTGAAATCTTTAGCACTTATAAAAGCCTTTTACTTATCGACACATTATGCAAGTTGGCAATATTTTAGCATAACTTTTGCTTTTAATGATGCCACCTCAAACTTTTTTTAAAAGGCGAAACTTGTGCATTCACTTGAATCTGGCCATCAGTTTCCCCATTCCTCTCCATTATAAACGGCACGATGAAGATTGATTGGCAAACAACATGCGCCTTTTTTCGCATAAAAAGCTTGAGTTATGGGAAATTGTCAAAATTGTGTCTGTGACTAGAAATGACTTGAATACAAAAGCCTCATCTCACAAAACATTTTCGCTGCTTTATTTCACCACAACCAAGACGCCACTTGAATGGCAATACAGCTTTCCCTCTGCTTTCTCGCGAAAGTGGTGTGTATCTGAGCGGAATCTTGTTAGTGTAAGTAGTCGCATGCAGAACAAACTCTGTCAATTCAAGTCGTTTCCTGAAATTTTCATTTGGTAAAGGAAAAACATTTGCAGTCATCACTAGCATAGCATCTAAAATGCTGAGGTGATGGAAAAGATGTGGTGGTTTAAAACTTTCTCCGCTGCAGCGTCTCTCTCCTTTTAAGAAAAGTTTCAAATGCATATTTTTTCAAGTACGCAAGCAAATTTTTTTGCCGCGAATTTTTCTTGCCTTGCCTCTCCAAGGCAACTATGAAAGCAGTTCATTGATGCACATCCTTCGACATTTTCATTTGTTAATATAGATACTTGCGACAAATTGCTAATAATATAGCAAAAAATGTACAGGAACACAAGAAGTGTCTCTCATTCTTCTGATGCAAAGGTAAACAAGTTTATTTGTAATATAATATAGTGCTGGAAATAGTCGGCAAAACCACGATATCGTCCTTTTGATCATCCTCCTCCATCTCACTTTCACTTCTCTCCCATTTCGCATTTTTCATAATATTACACTCGTGGCCTACAAAACTCTGGCTAATATAAACAAACATTTTGAAACAAGGAGAAGGCATTTTCACAATTTAACAAACAGCATACATATATATGCACTGGGTACGTAAACAAATTCTCATCTCATGCAAACCCACCCTTTTGAGAAAGATTGTATATTGCAGAAAGCTATTTACAGTGAAATATAAATGCTCATACATCTTTTGAACGCTACAAATGGAATGTGATACATCCCTGAGCTAAAAGCAAGATACTTTGATGCTACTGTAGGAGGAAATCAAGTAGGACGAATTTCTTCGAATTCAGCTCCTTTCATTCCTCCACCGTACGTAATCCCATCAAAACGACGTAGACAACTGCGAGTCAATCGATATGAAGACGGACGACATCATTTGGAGACAGTCGCATTTTGCTTGCTTGCTACTTCTGATTTCATTTTTCAAAAAATGAGAGTGATGCCTCTCGCAGAGCAAAAAAGATCTGAGTGGATGACAAAAAGAAAGTAAAGGATTGTCGATATTTCTAACGAAACAATCTCTTCTCTGAAATACAACGACCTTAGACAAAAATATCATTCTTGGAGGGAACATCTCCCCAGTTTGAAATTTTTTATTGTGCTCAGAGCTATTTTATGTGTGTATCTCATCACCTTGGAAAAAAATATTTTATTGTCTTTGTTCGAACCAATCAGGAATTATTCATAATATCAAGAGTATATTTTTCTACATTACCGTAAGAATTTCTGCTTCGTCGCACTTTTGCCAAATTAAACGCATTGTTTTCTCTCCAGACACGAGAGAATGATAGGTAAAGGAGCCAGGCTGAGACTGAGAGAGTCGCACGGGGTCGGAAAATAAGCTTGAGATTTTTCCAGAATGAGAAGTAAATGCATCTCCATCCATCTCATTCATCTCGTGAGTTTATTTCTCGTATTTGGCAGTCTATCTTCCCGCTCACCAAGCATTTCATTTGTCTCTTTTCCCGTGTAAGAGGTAGTAGTAGCAGCGGCAGCTCTAGATTACAATATCAAAGCAATTTTCCTTAGAGCTCGCAAATATTTTTCAGTTCCAGTTCCAACATTTTACTTGGAAAGCCAAATGAAAGGGAAATCCTCACTCTTATATAAAGTGCCAGAGGAAAGATAAAAATAGAGTGAAAGATTTACTGTCGTGGAGTAGCTAGCTAGCTAACTTATAACTTTTTCGGAGGAAAGAAGAAATAATGCTCTGTAGACTTAAAATGTGTCGATTGTCTCACTTTTTCAACATTGCTTCATTTCTGCTGACATGGCAGGACTTGATTGAAATGGAACAACTACGTACATGCAATAAACCAAGAAACAGTCAAAGAAATTGTGTCGCGAAAAGGTTTATTGTACATATGTAATAGATCCCTACCAAGTATAATATGGTTAGTACTATACAGTATTTAGCTGCGAGTAAAATTTTTTCCAAAAAATTATTGGAGAAGGAAGAAGAATCGTCCCGGCTATTATTGAAAACTGTTATTTCCATACCTAGAAGAAACATCTTAATTTAACGAAATTATTAAAACGCGAAATTGACTCATTCAGCAAGGAAATTTGAAAAGAGCTTAAAATTGGCTTAGCATTCAATTTTAAGGATTGAATCATACGTAATTGAGCAAATAATGTGGTAATTTAACTGGCTTATGTCGATTGTTAAATTGAACTTGTTGTCCAAACCGTCAAAGAAGCTTTGTGAAGCTTCCTAGAAATCGTTTACGTTGATCTATTACTGAAAGACGATATTTTTGGTCGACTAAACTCCCTTAAAATGTAAACGTTGAGAATTACTAAGGCTTCTCTTGGAATCAATTCTTCTTCAATTAGCTTACGTATTGGTTACGTATATATGTAATCTGAGTAAGTTTAGCTATGTATGTAGGTATGTATTGGTTTTCGCACATTAGTTAGTAACTATCTAATTTGATTAGAGTCACTTTTTGCAGGCGTCACTTTCTCTCCGACAAAAATTCTTCTACTTGTTTTAAGGATGGTAGATGATTAGATTAATACGTGCCATGTCGAATAACCTTTGTTGGAATCACTTCTTCAACTATGTATGTACATATGTATTTATGAATAAGGATAATCATGCATGCTTCACGCGTTTATTTCCGTGCGTACGAAAGCACGAAGGAGTTCCTTAGTAAAAACTAGGAAACAATGCAAATTCTTTCATATGTCATCTTACAGAAAGGCAAGGTGAAAATTTCTTATTTGCACTCGTATTTAATCCCCTCCACACTTTCATATAAAGCCTCATTGTTTATTTGTAGACATTTACTGTAACACTTGCTTACTTTATGTAGTCATACATACTTACAAGTTGCGCTACACGATGACGCCAAACGGAAGCCCTACATTTTTTCTTGAAAAGTTTGTAATGTAGCTGAAAATAGCGTGCATTCCTCATTCCTGTATTTCATTGTTTTCCCCTCCATTCAATTCAATACGCATAGAAAAAGTTTTTCCGGGCTGGAAAAGTTTAAGTGAAAACATGCGAGTCGTGTTTCCCCCAAAACATTCTTCTAGTATGATTTAGCATCCATTTTCATTTCTCATCTAATTTCTTCCAGCAACAGAGCAGCAGATATCATGGCCATTTGCCATTCCCATTCTTCAGAAAATATTAGAGGAACAAAAGAGTTTGAAAGAAAGAAAGTAGAGGATAAAGTGTTGTAATATGTAACTTTCATCTCTCATTCTTCCTCCTTTTTTTATTCCAGTTATGATGGCCGCAATAGACCTGGAACTCATGCAAAGAATGAGGTTCTCCTCGGGCAAAGAGCTTACTTCAGGACGGTGACGGAGCCTGCTGCGTTACAGATCGATAACGTCAGTGAAAACGATGCTGGGCTCTATAGGTGTCGTGTTGACTTTCTTAAGTCGCCTACGAGGAACTCAAAAGTCAACCTGACCGTAATAGGTAAGCAAGCAGATATATAATATTTATTGCAACCACACAGACTTATTATACCAGCTTCACGCTTATATAGAATCAATTAGCTTTTTTGCTTTTAACGATAGCACTAATAATGATATTATAGCTTGCCTTTTCCCTTCCCACTTTTTTCTGTGCTCGAGTCGAGTAGTATCTGAATTTTGTGGTAAGGCTTTTACAAGAGGAAGAGGACGAAGAAAGTGTTAAAATACCATGTACGTTTTATTGTGACCATTCACGTTCTTTTTTTCTGTCCGACTGACTGACTGACTGAGCGACTGCTTTTTTCCCTTCTCTTTCTGCTAGAAAGACTAGAGAATGAAGTGTAAGTGTATTCCCTGCAAAAATTTTTTTTTTATCTAGATGTAGGTTACTTTCCCACAATATATGCATTACACCGTTACCTACTACCAGCCCCACCGCAGTTCTCTACTGTTGCGAGAGAAAAAAAATGGTGAAATAGCACGTACATGAGCATCAGCTCTCTTGGTCAACGATGCAGAAAGTGAATAAATATCTGTGACAGCTCATTCGCTGGTTTCCCCACTTATTCTATAAGTATTGTGTTGAGGAAAGATAGACGCATGTTGGAGAACTAGGTTCATTCCCCTGCTCTCTACATCTTGTTCTCACATTACATTCCATTGTTTGTTATGAGAGCCATGTCTTTCTCAGTGTGATAGTTGAGATGCTGATGGTTGCTTTTTTTGCGGGCTTATACTTTTCACTCTCCGCATCACAACCCACCAATGTCACAAAAATTATATGATTTTTTTTTCTCTCCTCTCGTTTCCTAGAGAAAATGGCAAAAACTGATGTTGCACGTTTTTTTGTCTTCTTGATTTTTTCCCTTTCTCCCTCCACTCGTCCCGAAACAATACCGCGAGAACAGTGCAGTACAGTGTCACACAGCAAGAGCTCCTGATCTGCTAACCAACCAAACCAGTGTAGTCTACCGTACTTGAATATATTATAGAATCAGTGAGAGAAAAAAAGGAGAGCATCGCACGAAAAACCCTCCTGATGTTATTGTCCCCATGGAATCAGAAAGCAGAATAATGTTACTACACTACTACTACTCACTCTGCATAACCCATAACGCAGAGAGAATAAAATGAATAGGGATTCTTCAAAATATCTTCATGTTCATACGCTTTCACTTTCTCTTTTACTCGGGCTTATCTTTAAACTATAATTTTGTGATAGTTGAGTTGTTATTTGGTGTGGGATACGATTTTTGGATGCATATATGTATATGTGTGTCTTTATTATACTATTCCTGGTTATGTTGTGGTTTGTGAGTGAGTACTTCAGAATAGTGCTTTGTCCAGCCAAGAGTCCTTTTTCTCGAGTGTATGTTTTTTTATCTTCCTGACTTTCTCTCTTTGACCGACTTTTTTTCCTAGGATGATGTTGTCTTGTCCCTGATAGTATGTATTTGTGAACTCGTGATGGTGATGTACGTTGTTAGGACATTTTGCTCTTAGTATTTTTCCCCTGTCAGGTTTTCCATTGTCCAGTCATTTGCAGTCATAGTCATTCCATCTTTCCACGAAACAACCAATTTAGGTAGATACATACGCCTACCTATGCATATTTACATACAATGGCTTATTTGCAAACGCCATTTGTAAAAGTCATTTCCGTGCAACGTTGTTGCATTGCTTACTTACGATATCCAATTTCTTTTTAAAAATCAACATTCATCCTAAGCGTTTTTTACAAGACCATTTTTGCCTCAATAAAAAAGCACTTTTGCAATTCATATTACCATTTCCTTCATCCCAGACCTGGACCTACAGGCGGGCAGTGGGAGTTTAACATGGAGTGAAAAAAATGCAAAGAACTTGTGCAATAACAATTCCACTTTCACTTCATCCTTTCACTATAAAACAAAACTGTGAGGTACGCATATTTTTCTGATGTTGAAATTCCTCGCGAATGTAGAGAGAAAGAGAGAGAGCCATCATCATTCCATTCCATTCACCACTGAGCGGAGGCCTAAGCTAACAAACTTTTGCTTAGCTGATTGTGAATATGATGGAAGGGTTGCATAAATGATTTTCCCAACTAATTTTTTTTTCTCCTATTTTTCCATTGTTTCACGGAGAAGAATAGAAATCGAATCGAGTGGTGTGGTATGCATGTGATGTGTGAATGTATTCAGGCATGAATAACGAATTCACTACACTCCAATTTATCTCGCATACATTCAACCATTCCACTATGCTTCTTTCGACATTTCCAAGCGTGCATGCATGGCCAGGCCTGGACTGTAAAATATCATTGGCATTTCATTCCCTCCCGAGTGAAACATCATCATCAAAATCACTATCATGCTATCCTGGTCTCGGAAATAAAGGAATTTTGTATCATTTATATCTTCATATTAGTTTCTCTCGAATGATTGGACTATTCTTTGTTTCATGGACAATATTTGTATACCTACCTGCATACTGTACCTATTTGCGTATTGTACAATTTATCAATTGGTTTTGAAGACATTGCACGAGATGTGTGACCAGCATGAAAATATCCAAATCTGGGATTATACGGGACAAGTGTTTTGTTTCGAACATCAGATTGGCACGTCTGATATGTGTACATACTCAAGCTGATCATGAGCCCGTACACTTAGAGCTTCGCAGAAATTCCTTTCACTTTTCCCCAGCAAAAAAGTTAATTCGTCCCAAGGTATGCAAATTACTTGAAAGAATGGCATATTATGTGCATGATTATTGGTTTCATTTTCATTTCAACCGTCCAAGCTCATTCATTCAATTGCAAACGGGATGTATCATAAAAAGCATAGGCACTCACTAACGTGTAGATTGAATGGATACGATGCATGGCTTTCTACAATTTCTCCGCTTTTTAAAAGAGACAACACGTTGTCCTCACCATCATCCCGTCATTCAAAAAACATTTTGCAGGTTTTACTACCTACCTTATTTGCGCATAACAATTTAGCTCCGTCATTGTCGTTAGCTATCGTGTAGTACACGGTAGCAAACATCGTGTTATTATTACCGCCAGAGATTTGGTTACGTTCACCAAATTATCCGCTTTTTGCATTCTCTCCTGATTCGTAAATTCTGCATTTTTTTTCGGTAAAAGCTCAAGTCATTTACATTCTCGATTACTTTCAAGTATAATGGACTTTCAAATTGAGGATATATAATATGTACTAACTGCCGTTGTAAAAAATGAACGTTGATTGTTGAGATTATTAATTGCTGTCGAAATTCAATACACCTCTACAGGCTAAAAAATATGTTAGAAAGAATGGTCTATATAGCTTGAAAAAGAAACTAACATTCTCGTT
>JAHZNI010001333.1:0-13774 GCA_027744415.1 Seira ritae | reverse complement strand
TGGAAAAATACATGCATACGAAAGGAGAAAGTCGTCGTCGTCGTCGTTGAAGATGAAAGAAGAAGAAAAGTTTTTCAATGTTGGCGTTTTAACTCAAACTAGCTACTCCAACAACGACAACAAGTCAAGCCTAACTAAAGTAGGCATTAACAAGTTCATATGAATGAAAAAGTATCAGAAGTTCAGTTGATACCATTAGGGCTATTAGTTATGATTGCATTGCCTTTCTCCATTCAAAATTTTACTTTTCCTTATCCTTCTGAATAAAAAAATAACATGTGCGTTATGCGATAAAGGCGAGTGCGTTCATGTTCATGGGAGCCAGTAGCCAGCTTTTGCATGACTTGCTAAAATGGTTACCTTTTTCCTCTTTCACAACTAAAATTATATTAATATGATAGGTTTTCTGATAAAAATTAATTATGTACCTGGTGACTCCTATAGTACTTATCGCTCATCTTCTAATTTGCTGATAAGTCCTCAAGAAAATGCTAATCATTTGTGCAAATTACAACTTTGCTCTGAATGAACTTAAAACAGGAGCACAAACGTTGAGAGTTTAAGTTTTACGATGAGAAATTTTAACAGTTGAGAGTTGAGATGAGATGATGCTATTTCGCGAGTGGAGTGAAAGGATGTATTTAAATCTTTATTTATATCAAAAACTCTAAATTTGCTTGTTGTAGAAATGCTTGAGAAGAATGATGACGTTGTTTCCATACTAGAATAATTTTTACTTATTGAGTAAACATACTTTCTTAAGAGTACAGAGTTCTCTTTCTGTAGTAAGTAGTGGATATTTTAAGTGCACAAAGTACTCTCCATTCTCTATACTTCTTATTGTGGTTATTTTGAAGTAATATCTGAATGTATGCAAACAAGAGCAAAGTTTTTTAGGGTGCTTTTGCACGTGAGTTTAAAAGGGAAAAGGAAATACGATGAAGAATGCCAGAAGCAGAAGTAGTGAAATTTTCTTTGCATACATACTTGTGGACAGATTTTAGTCAAGGAAAGCAGAGGAAGAGAGAAAAAGACAGACTAAAAGAATATTATTATTATTACAAAAATGAGTTCAAACTTGGAAGCATAAATCTTGTTTCTGTTTACGCTGGCAGTTTTATCCTTGTTTGTAAGCAGAAAGTTCAATGATGAAATGGATACACGAGCAGAATAGTCAAGGGGAAAGCAATTCAACAGAAGAAGAAGAAGAGCGAAAAGGTTGTTTCTTTTTGAATGAGCAGAGAATTTAGCGAGTGCTGGCATTTTCCATGTAACTGCTCTGCTGCTCATGTATGTATGTATTGTACATATACTCTTAAGTTTGTAGGCATTTGGTATACAATAATAACGAGGGCTAGAGAGAGAGAGGAAAAATTTAATCTTTGGACGCTGCTACTTTTTAACTTCATTTTATGTATGAATGTTTATTATACAACGGGAAAACAAGCTGAGTTTTCCATTCTTGTGAATTCAATGTAACGTAATAAACGCTCATTCTCGTCCTTTTCCTTCTGTTCACTAGATATGAATAGGAAACTTGTAAAAAGTAAAATAAGCAGAATTAGCTCAGTCAAGATGGATGCAAAATAATTTATGAGGGGAAAGCTATGAATACGGTGGTAGTGGTGGTGGTCTATGGTCTTCTATTCTATTTTCTATTGGAGATGCTGGTATTAAGGAGAAGTAGTATTACTGACAGCGAGTTCAGTTCAGATGATATTTCTCTTACATTGTTTAGGGGAGAGGGTAAAGGAGATGGACGGGCAGTTAATACAGAAAACCACTTGAAATAGCTTAACAAGTTGAAGTTGCAGACGACGACGAGGAGGGTACCTTATTGCACCCCTACAAGAGGCACAACATGTCTTTTTTATATTTCAGCATCTTGCATAACGTATTTTGTTTAGAAAGTGGAACTCATTTGCAGTAGACAAGAGGGCCCTGTAGTGAAACAAAGAAAGTCTCGTTTTCGTACTAGTGTTTGCTCAAAATTGTGTGAGTTTCTACCATTGTCATTTTATTTTCAGATTATTTTGATAGAAATTCTCTGTCAAACGGAAGTATTCATTTTGTTATTTATTGAGACAAGAGAGACAGAAACTGTAGAGTTTGTCATACAGATTTTCTTGAATAAGGCTCATTTTTTATAATTCTCTGGCTTGATTTGACACTCTAGAGCACTTGTTCCGGAGAGAAGTAAACACATTTATTTGGATACCTATGCCGTAGAGTAGGAGACCTTTTGTCTTGATCGAGGAACTTTATGAAGTAGTGGGCTTAGGAAGTCTCCAAATGTCGACTTGTCGAAACTCCTGAAATATTCAAGATGGCCACTGTATTCATTCAGTAAAATGATTTATTAGAAGGTCCTATGTGAAGCATGTTCATTAGAAAAAAATCTTCATTTCTTATCGTTTAAAATTATTTATAGCTTTCTCCAAAATGCAAATAGCTTAAATATATGTATGTAAGTACTTACTTACGTGCGATCCATAACACGTGGATGTTTAAAATGCAGTTCAACCGATTAAATTAATGCATGCATGAACGGAACTTGTGAAATGCAACTTGAAGCTTAATACTTTAATTTAAATGTCACCCAAGTTTTGGAATAATTTATTGGATTGTTAATCGATATGAGTTGACCTTTACTACTTTACTGAGACTTAAGTCTATGACCTACACAAAAATCTCAGAAGTGCATAAACAATAAGTTTTATTTAAAAAGCCTGCGGGCATTCCTACTTTCAGTCTTCGCTTCAATCAAAATTTTCCTCCTGTGAAAGCAACAATGCTTTGATTGCATGTCTTCTAAAGTGTATACTAAATATTCTTTCTTTCAACAGCCCGCATGTCAACGTCAGTGCTGAACATTTGCAAGAAACAATGGCAAATCAACGCGACAAAGAATTTTTATTCAGACCATTGATTCAGCATAACCATTTAGTTTTTCCCAAGGCAAAAAATAGCTTTCCTTCCGGTTGCATTTAAATGAAGTAAATGAAAATCATTCTTTAAGTATTCATTCACAATGTGTGCAAATCACTAAATGAATTCTCGTCAAAGCAGAAACTTGATAGCAATCTTCATATTTCATCATGTTTTGTCATGGGTGAAGTAATCAACAATAATTTGAAATGTCACATGTTTAAAATGGTTTTAGTCTAAGAAAAAGTTTTCTTGCGAATTTGCCTAATTTTCTCATTTATATTTCAGGTTGCTGACAAACTCTGTGCGCACATTCGCAAGCCAGCTAATCAGGAACCATGTAACATGGATATATGCCCTTATTGGCATGCTGGTCCTTGGTCCATGGTAAGTATACATAATTTTGCAGAAAAAATTAAATAAAGGGTACACATGTTTGACCTAGACATAGTCAGTTTACGCTCAACATTTCCATTGAATGTGTTAAATTAAAGTAAGTACTTAA
This sequence comes from Seira ritae, assembly GCA_027744415.1. Classification (NCBI taxonomy): domain Eukaryota; kingdom Metazoa; phylum Arthropoda; class Collembola; order Entomobryomorpha; family Entomobryidae; genus Seira; species Seira ritae. Next base: position 10,341 of record JAHZNI010001333.1, on the reverse strand, counting down.
GTACTTGAAGTACTTCTCATGTCAACTAATCTATGCATAAGGAATGATCATAGAGCGCTCCTTTTGAGGTGATAATGATGCATCTACAAACCTTACTTATTTACGCTCTCTTCTCTAGAAATTAGAAACTTTTACTAATGGATTATTAAAGCTAAAATATGCATTACTGACAAATGAGTTTATTTATACTAATTTTGAACTCATAAAAATTCTGAAGCATTCTTCTTGAATGATGAAGGGGAAAAAGTTAGGTTTGTACTACAAAATTTAATGACAACTCCAAATACATATATATATATAGCATTATCCTTTTCCAAAAATAACAACCTTTAATGCTAATAATAATCATTATTACTGTTTCCTATGAAAGCTCAGTTCAGGAAAGTCCCTCAAACCTCACATATGCACATAGGTACGTATTTGTGTGTAGACAGTTATAGAACTCCAAGAGCGAATGCAATTTCTAAAAGTTTTTTTCTGAACAAGTTGATCATTTCATTTGATTAGAGTGCAAATTGCTGATGGTGATTTGCGATAAAGCACGGAATAGGCGGCAGAGAAAAATGCCCTCTTCATACCACACCATTCATCAGAAAACTGCCACCTCCTTAAAAATTACCCACATGAGTCGGACTCGTGTTTCTGAAGTTGAAAAAGTAAAATTAGAGCTGCTGCAGCAGAGCAGCTAGCTAGTTTAGTTTGCATTTCACGAAGAAAAATTGATTTTACTTCAGTAAAAAAAATATGGATCAAAACAATTTTTTCCTTGTGAAGGAAACATTTATTTTGCTCTGATTGTAGTTGAAACAAGGTCAAAGCCTGGGCCTAGTTCTAGTTACATGAAAAATAATCCGTCAATTTTTTCTCGACGTGAGAGATACAACATGAGCTTGAAATTTTCATTTTTCACATGAGAACATGAGCAATATATTATTTTTCTCTTCGCTCCCAGTGTTCCGTTTCATGTGGGAAAGGATACAAAACACGGAACGTTGTGTGTCGAGATGCAATGAACTTACCAAGCTCAGCCTGTGACCCGGGCTTGAAACCCGCCGATACGAAAGCTTGCACGGACCAACCTGTTTGCCCGAGCTTGATGATTGCTACCACAACCTCGACAACGACTAGCACGACAACTCTCGCACCAACCGCTTTGGTCATTAGCCGCACCGGCCCTACAAAAAAGCGACGAGTGAAAACAACGCCACCAGAGCCTCCATCATCCTCCACGATGGCAGAGTCGGAGAGCAAAAGTTATATGGAGAATTACTCAAGTCGTTTTCCAGACAGCTACCCAACAGATTACGACAGCGAGGCGTATTTTGAAGGTAAAGTATTAGATTAAGGGGGATGCTCGTAATGGGGCTTAATGTAATTATAAACAGTAAAAAAACTCTACATCATTTTACCTTTTTAAATTGCATACTAAAAATGCGTGCTCATCTCCCGTAAAAACGGGAGAAATGGAATAAAATAGCTATTTCCTCTCACGCGGCCGTGCATAGTCATAGCATAGCCATAGTCCTTTTCTTTTTGAGGGAAAAGTAATATAATAATATGAATGCTGTTGTGTAATATAATGGATTTTCATGTGATGTTGTCTTGTTTAAACTTTCCATGAAACGGCAAATAAAACCAGAAGATCTACCAAGAGAGCACACTTTACCCCTGATCCAACCTTATCCTCCCATGGATAATGCAGTCTCATTTGATCAGAACGCAATCCCATCTGAGCCCACGTAAGCCTTTCTCTTTTAAAAGACTTGGTATTACTATAATTATTATTCTCTTTCTGGAACAACTTTGTAATATATAATGTGATATAATGATCATCTTAATATTCTATTTTGATGCAGTGTACGAAAAAAAGTCTTCTATAGCTGCTCTGAATAATTACAAGCATCAATATTCATAACACATGCAAGCATAAAATAAGACACAGTTGGTCGGATTATGCACTGTGCAATTTTTCTTTGCGCATACAGTATACAAACATGGAGCTCTGTTTGAAAAAATAATATACACTTTTACGTTAGGGGCTCATGCAGGTGCTTTCACACAAGTGTGCATAGTTTTTTTATTTGCATCAGGTTTGCTAGTCGTGCTTACGGCAAGGTACGATGAGCGGTCCTTCAGTTGTGCCTTATTTTATTTGGCCTAGATGACTTTCTCATGGCTCAAGGAACCAGCAGTTTCTTAAGTTAACTTCAGTCGGATGGAGCAATTGCATGTAATTTTTTTGTATGAGCCAAATGGAATCTCCTTCCAATTCACAGAGACGTAGAATGAAATGCATTAATTAAGAATTACAAGGACAATCCCAAATGGAAAACAATGAAGCAATATCATTATATTTATTATCAATGAAATGACTTTCTTCCTCTTTCACCCGCCCTTGCACTTTATATTAATCCTAGGGTTGGTGGCTATTTAAATTCATCCCACGCACGACTTTTGTTGCAGGTTGAAGCAGAAAACTACATCAAATGCTGACTAATACAATACTTATGTAGGTAACAGCAGGGAACAAAAACTGATGTGAATTCAAATGACTGCCTTACCAAAAATCAGAAGCTTCCTTGAAGAAAAAACAAACAACCCTGTTTTTATTACCTGATGTATTATAATTTAGATTCTTTCTTTCGTAATAATAATTATTGTCAACGAATCCGGACAAATTCAGTAGTGTGTGCGTGGTGAGATCCAGGGAGTTTCATTGTCATTATTATTATTGCCCATTTGCGTAGGCGTATTTATTTGTTACCATTATCAGCAAGTTGAGAATCACAGGCAATATCCCTTGAAATTGCCCAACCTTTACACCTCATTGATCCAAATGTTAGTCTTCTCGATGGCGTCGTCGCGCCTTCCACTTCGTAAAATGGAATATCAAAATGTGTCATGCAGTCATATTCACACAAATAATGAGCAATTAAACAGGGGTTATGCAAATGAGATGAAATAAAATTTTGTTAGAACATGAACAGAAAGCTAAATGCAATGCATGTTCAAATTCAAGGAGCAAGGGTTTCGTAAACGACTATATGTGGCAAGTTTAATGCTCATTAATGACATGATAACTTATCGAAATAGATTATTGTGCATTTATCCTTTGTTTTATGTCCTCTTGAAACTGTACGGTGTACCGAAGTTAAGCATCTTACATTTTCGCTATTATCGCATCATAAGGACGTGGTTTTGGTAGTTGTGTCGTGATAAATTCATAGTTATATTTTGCATGACAAAAATAATTTTTTCTGAGAATTTCGGAAGTTTATTAAAGGAAATGATTAAATCCGCCTCGTTTCACGTGTTGCTCTGTGTGCCACTGCTAATAAATCAGATGCGTTTCTTTTCATGTCTCATCTCATGGATTTTTTAAAAACTTTTATCCATTTTGGGCCTTCTTCGCACTGCACTGGTCAGAAACAGTTTCGGTGGATATGACTTGTCATAATAAAAAGTCATTTCAAACCTGCCATAACAGTCTTCAAAACATCAAAAGTACATATGAGCGAACATAATATTTCCATTTCCTCTTTTGCTTCTTCTCGCGAATCGCTCCATTGTTTCCCTTTCTTAGAGAGAAAACGAATTTATTCAAGATGATTATTTTTTTCTTTCTTCTCCTTCTTCTATCTTGCCTAAACTACCTACATGGTATATATGCATTCCTTTTATCCTTTCTTTATTATGCATTTGTCCATTACAAGAAAAATATCTTAAGTCTTGCAAAAAATGAGAGAAAAGTTTTCTGTGTGTGCATTAGTCTTTATTATTATCTGTTATTATCACTACTACTATCATGCTATTTATTATTAGTGTTATTACTACTGCCGCTGTACTATACATGGCTTTGTTTCTGGTGAATTTCTTTCCTTTTTTATTTGTTTCTTCATTTATTTCTTTTTATTCTTCTTCATACTTTCGTCTAAATTACATTTATATTAAATATCTATATCTTTATATATTGTTGTCTCTTCTCATCTCTATTATATTATTATGATGTTTGTTGTTTTTTCTCTTGTGATTTTCTCTTTGCAGCAAAGTCAGAGTTTACTTTGCGTGCGGATGGTTGTTCCTGAGGTAGGGGACTATGTACTATATTACTATAATATCTTTATAAATATAGCTCACTCTCATGTAACTTATTTGGAAGAAGAAGGCAAATATTCTTTCAATATTTTCGGTTTTCAAACTATTTCCTATACTCTTTTGTAGTAATAAAAAATACTCTCACTTTTCCCCTTTCACTTTACAATACGTTAATTCAATAATACCTTCAGCCACTACTACTACACCACTGTTTCTGCATTTCTATTTTACAAATCACAATCACTTCCAAATATTTTTTCTCTTGTAAATATATATGAACACGCGGCACTTTACCACAAAAATCAATATATATTGTTTATTTCCAAACTATAGCAAAAGTTTAACATTCAAAAAACCATTTCATTCTATTATTACTAAAAATATGAAAGTAGCTCTATATAATTCCGGACTCCTTTTCCCTTTTCTCTTAAAAATTTACAGTGGTAGAAGGGAATGAATGAATGAAATAATAGAGATTAGTAGAAGAATGAATATATACAATAGATCCCTATTTTGATGAATAAAAATACGTTTGATTAAGATTGCTAATTTACAGATTTTACAGTTAATTTTAGTAGCCCTCACCAGAACCACCGCACCACCATCCGCACATCTCACAAAGACTCTTTATGGTCAGCTCTCGCGTTTTATAAATATTTACATTTGTATGCGATACAATTTATACATGATATTAGCTTTAGTGAGCTTGTGGTACTCTTGAGACAAGCCCTTTCAATTTTTAGTTTACCTACCTTTGCTGAGGTGTGCTAATTCTAGTTAGTTATTATCATGCATGACTTCTTAAATAAGTGTAGTGACTAGTGACTCGCAGAATAAAGTACTTTCTGCATTTTTCAATCTTTGGTCAATTAAAGCACTGAATTAAGATAAGTTTACATATGTAGTAAATGAGTGAAAAAATCTTGACTGCAGAAGCCGCAGTGGAACTATACCCAATTCGAAGCAGGGAATGTGGAAAATTAACAATTTAAAGTTGGGGACGCGATAAAAAATTAAGAAAGACCTTTTAGGGGAATAATGGGAAACTGGAAAAATGCTTCCCGTGAATTCAACGGCTTACCTGTAGCGTGTCGGAACAAAATGTGAAATGCAACTCGATAAGCCAGTAAATATGATATTGAGAATGGGACTGCTTTCATTGTAATGTCCATAAAACAGTGCCTCATTCCTTTCGCAATCTGATGCGTATCTAAATTGCATTTATACGGCTACAAACCCTTGGAATAACTATGTATATGTAATACTGGCTATAGGGGAAGCTAAAGAGGTATAAAGTAGTTTTACTTGTCGGCAACTTTAACTTTAGTCTACGTGTCCATCAGTACGAGTACTGCACGTTATTCTGAAAATACGATGTTTTTTTCCTTCCGGAAATCCTACTTGCATTGTAAATGCGATATGGGAGTGCAGTGTTAAGGTATACGAGCCACTTAAAAGTGGCTTATTTGGCTATTAAGATGAGATTTATAGAGAAAGCTCCCGCTCACTCTTTTTCCAGGAATGGAGATTCACAAATCGTTTTATATTTGGCTATCTGAATCTTAAATGACGTACTTTTCCCATCTCCATTTCATCCATTTTAAGAAGGATACAGATAGTACATACAGCAATGGGGTTTATGTATGTGGCCTAACACAACGTTGCATGCTAAAATCCGAAAGGGTTTGAGTTGAGATTGTTAGCAAGATCTCGACTCAACTTTATGGAAATTAACCACATGCATGAAAACTGAATAAACGTAAAGTTTTGTAGATCTCCTCAAACGAAATGAATAGAAATGGATTCTAATATTTACTACATAGAATTGTACGCACAATATGAAAGTTTTCGGAAGAGAAATTCTCTTCAGGATGCGACTTGTGACAAGTTGACAGATGCAGACATGGCATGACGTTTTGCTGATACTATATTTCTCTAGTGTCATTATGTCGTGTCGAAGAAATGAAATATTCCCCTAGAGAGAAAATAGACATTTCTGTAAGAGAATGAATTCTATTTACATACATCATATATGGAAAGCACGAAATTGCATCTTGATTTTAATTAATTTTTCAAACATATATTTTAGTGGCTCGGCTCAGTCTAAATTACGCTTGTACGCATGTCGCATTTTGGTATGTATTAATTAATTGAAACTATTTCAGTACATATGCCTCATAAAATAAAAAANGCTCAGTCTAAATTACGCTTGTACGCATGTCGCATTTTGGTATGTATTAATTAATTGAAACTATTTCAGTACATATGCCTCATAAAATAAAAAACAACAAACATTCAACCATCATCAAAATCTAATTTTACATTTTTACAAAACGTTCACATTAAGATTTCTGTTCAATCTATTCTATAGCTTAATTGAAATGGACAAATTCTGCATTCGGAAAGCCGGCAAACTCATAAAAAGTAATTTTTGTTGCAAATTTACTAGACGTCCCGATAAACTCTATGAGAAAAATTTACTTTTCTCTTACAAATACATGTACATATGTAGCTGTCTGAAAACGTTTGCACATGGCATACTCAAATGAAGTTTATGTTTCACAGAAAATTATCAAGCGCTCGTATCTACTTTTAGTATGGTCAAAGTAATGTCTGTCAGCGTGAGTCCATGTACATACCTATAAGTATTTATGTAAGTTCTTTGGTTAAATCACACTTGTAGAAAAACTTTCACTTCTGCTTGCTCGGTTTTGTATGTACATCTTTCACGATCATGGCACAAAATCGTTCACCACACCATGCACAAATTCTTTTTATGAAACTCTTTTTTATGAAACTCTTTCTCATGAAATGAACTAACCTATTATTCCTTTTTTTCATTGCATTATGTACACCACAAGATTTATTGAAATGAGTACAATTCCGAAGAAAAATGCAATGATTTATACCAAAGTTTGATGCACTATTTATAATATTTCTGCTGCAGTTTAAACGAGTTCAAAAATAAACTAACGCTAAAACAAAACCACAATTTGTGCAAAATAAAGTACACCAGAAGCGAGGATTTTTCAATTGTTTTATGAATAACATCTTCAGTTTTGTAGCGGAGGAGTGGGGTCCATGTAGTCAGACATGCGGGGATGGGGTGAGGAAGCGCGAAGTGAAGTGTAAAATTTTCCTGGAATTTTCTCGAACTATTGCCAATTTGCCGGATAAAGAGTGCCCTGGTCCGAAGCCGCCAGAGACCGAGAGTTGTTTTACTCGACAATGCTCAGCTTCACTGTAAGCAAACAAGATTAACTGATATTATCGCTTGGGAAAATCTTAGGATCATTTCCAAATGTACTAAAATATCTGTAAGTAATGTATTGACTATTGACCCTTTAAAAAACATAGAGAGAAAGAATCTGAAACTTTTGAGAGGCTATCGGATTCTCAGCAAGCTTTACAAGCCGAGCCAGATCCTTCCAGCCTCACATCAAATTTTCGCCAGCAAACGAAAACCATTGCTGTCGGTCTGCCTCCTGGTATTTCCATGACGGACATGACTTTTTCCTGGAAAGTTGTAGGCTACTCACCCTGCTCAGCATCATGTCTTGGTGGTGAGAAAAACGATTACTTTACCTTCTTTTAAGAAATTATTTTGCAATGCAATTAATCGCATTTTAAATAAATAAAATGAAGGTATCCAAGAAGCCATGATACAATGTGTTCGAGATTATGACCAAAGAATTGCGACGCCCGTGTTATGCATGGATAAAACGCAGCCTGATATCGCGACAGCAGACTAAGAAGCATTAAAATTAAATTATTTTCTAGAGCTTTTCTTTGGAGGTAAAGAAATGTAATTATTATGTTTGAAGGTAAACTGCATTCATGAAGTGACGCGAGGAAACACTGTCATCGTTCCTAATACCATTTGCCCGCAACCAGCTCCAAAAACCGAACGGTTATGCAATGCAGTTCATTGTCCTCCCTACTGGGAACCCGGGGACTGGAGTCGTGTAAGTCTTTAAGAATATATACTCTCCACGTAAGAAATATATGCTATCTGAATAATTGAGATTTAAAATGAAGAAAACGTGCCGGATTTTTTCCCCTAGTGTTCCAAACCGTGCGGTGGAGGGGAGAGAACTAGACCACTCTATTGCAAGCAGATAACCGCTCTGGGGCAAATAATAGACTTGTCAAACGGGGAAAGACATTGTCCTCATAATAAGCCCATTGATACGCGACCGTGCAACCAGAAACCGTGCAGCAATCGAAAGGTACATACGTATAGTAGGAAAAAAAGGCTTAAAATAACTTTCATAAGTTTGAAAATCTCCTCTAAAATCTTTCCCTCTCATTCCACAGGGGAGCAAGCCATCCGCAAGTCCAAATGAGTCTATGGCATCTGTGGTGGGCTCATCAGCCGGAAGATCTCATGCCTACATGCAAACAGAATGGAAGAAACGACTTTCCCTCACGGTTCGTGGTCATGCAACCGTCTACAATGGAATTTTGCTGAAGCTCAGGTGCCCATCAGGAAAAGGTGTAGATCGAACGAGATTAGTATGGATGAAGGGACATGACTACGTTCACATCCAGGCTCACAAACTTGAGATTCTTGACAAACATGGGATTTTGAAGATTAAAAATACGACTTTCAGTGACAGTGGGATCTACACTTGTCTATGTAAGTTTTTTTCTTTTCCCCTTATTTCTAAAAGAATAAAATGTGTGACATTCACACTGAATGCAAATCGCATTTAGTAATAACGGCTCTCGACATTTATGATGCGGTTGACATGAAACACCAACGTTTGCGTAATCTCCTGTTCGGAAATTGAATCATATCCCTGTTTCTCTCCTCTCCTGATCCAAAAATATCCAATCAAATGGCATCAGTTTCGTATATTGCTAAAAAAATAATAAAAATATTAAAACCATAACTTGTCTCTCTCCTCTCATGTATATTTCCAGATAACAGCAGACCTTGTCTCCAATATTACGCTCATGGTTCGACCCTATACTGGTAAGCTATCAAGGGAGTCAATCGGTTGTTTTCAAGTTTACAAAACATTTTCTTTGACAAAACCCCCTTTTTATTTTTTATAGGGCCACTGGAAATGGATCCGAGTCGGAATCGACCCAACACCATTGATAGACGACCTGGAAAAGAAAGAGGTGGTGCTCATGACAGTACACTGTTCGCAGACCAGCAGGTACATAATATATTTTTCAATACTTTCCTTTTGTGTGCACTGGCACTAGTATTCAATGATTTGTAGTCCTTTTCTAAAACAGATATAATGATATGATCTCTTTTGAATTTATGTATTACGTGTCTCTGTGTGCTCTTTTTTCTATTCAATGCTGCTTTTCGCTAACACTTCAATCTATCTCTCAATTCCTTTTTGCGGGGAAAATTTATGATCTCCACTTGACATTCTAACTTTGTATCGTGCACTTCTACAAAAAAAACAACCTATCATCCTCTATAGCCGGGAGTCAGTGTTCCTATGTCAGATGAACGTGAATCTATCATTACGCCTAACTCAAAAATATTTTCTGACTCTTCATCAGTGTCAACTTCTTCTGCATCATCGACAAGGCTTTGCTCGCCTTTTTCCATTTTGTCTTCCTTTCATTTTTCCGTTTCTTCTCTGGTTTACGATTTCTCTTGGGTAAGTAAAAATGAAAGTTTTGAAAAAAAATGTCTCTCAAAAACACTTTTTACGAGTCTATTATACCTATTTTTTACACTAAAACGCAATAATACTATAAATGTATTTAAGTTATACTTATACTCTATGCATTCCTCATTCTCGCTTACACTATTCGAAAAAAGCAATAACACGAAATAAGCCTTTCCCTACTAAATTTTTTCTTTCTCTACTGCAGCGACTAAAATTTCAAGAATTCATTCAGTTTGATTGCTAGAATAAAGGATGCACAAAAATGCTCCCGCTCTACTACATAAAGTGCCTTTGTCTTTCCGCCGACCTTATTTTAAATACAAGATGATAATGTTTTAGTGCTGTTCTCTACTCGAATCCTTTTTCGGAGGCAACAAGTTCGTAAAATTTTTGATAGCTTTCTCCTCCCGTAATAAAATGTAGTAGACCTTTTTGTAAATGCCTTTTTTTTCTTAAGGAAACTTAACTTACTTAATCGAAAGTAAAGTCCCACCACGGCCCATTTATTAATCCATGCTTTAAAAAAAGTTCATCTTGTCTAATACATAGAAAGAGTTGGATATTCCTTTTCGCTGTTCAGGCATAAGTAAAAGCATAAATAATA
>JAHZNI010001332.1:0-13001 GCA_027744415.1 Seira ritae | reverse complement strand
CATCTCAGAAATAGAAGACGGCAAATGAAGATGTTATCTCCCTTATTTTCATCTTCCCTTTCATTTCGTATGCATAGAAAATATTCAAATTAGGAAATTGAACTTGTTGCCGTTATATTGCATTGCATAATAATGACTTAATCTAAAAAGGTGCATGTAGGTAAGTTTACCAGTGAGCAAAATAAATATGTGATTCCATGCCGCTTGCAACGTAACGGGATCAGCACGCACACATCATAATTTCGTGGATGTTTTTTTGAGCATGGTGATGACGAGACGGAATTTTTTGTGTGAAAATCTGAGTATTTCACGAAATAGAAATTAATTGAAATTTACTATTTTGAACATAATATGATGATGACATTCTTTGCTAAAATATAATCCTCGGATTCATGATTCAAGTGTGTACTTCTGCTTGCTTGGTAAAATTGAATTGGATACGTTTTTGAAAGCGCCATAATACAATTCTGGTAGATTGAAGGAGGCCTGAAACAACCCACGAACTTTTCTAACCAATCCATGACCAAATGTCTTATTTAAAGTCGCATCTCCATAAACATTAGAATTATTGTTTGAACCTTAGGATTTCGTAACCCTTCAAGTTATCGTATTCCAATTCATGTGATTAGATTAGAGGGTAATTCTACAGCGTTACATTAAAGCGATGGTTTATGCTTCGTTGACATTTCCATATTTGGCATGTGTCCTTAACGCATTGATTATTACTTCAACACACCTTTTCAAGTGCAAGAATCAAGAAATACAAAGATGATTTACTTTCATAATTTCTATTTTAATCTCACAAGTCAACATGAAAGCATCTTCGAAGAAATAAGGGAATGATTAATGGAGACATTTGCATTATTAAACGATTTCAATCAAAACTCAAACTAATTTGCATCTCGGAAAAATAAATAAAAACTGCATCTAGCTCTGAATAATGCCAAATGTCAAACCTAACGTTTTGAATTTAAATGCATACCTAATTTCACTCAAAAGGTTATTTCAAGCTTTAAATTATTTACGCCCAGTAAGCTTGCATAGTTTTTGTACCGCAGTTATTTTCTGACAAGACAAGCACCTTGACGGGAGGCGTTGATGATAAGTTAATGACTATGATTTTAAGATGGTAATAATAAAATCAGTCAAAATCAAACTTTCTTGTAAAAGATAATTGAAAAAATAGTTTTCAGTGTAACAAGTTCAGCGTTAATTATTTCAGTGTGTATTTTTATACCTAGATAAACTTTGCTGATTGATAATGAAAAAATAAATACAAAATACCTAGCTAATATGAGTTTGCATTTTGTGATTACTGATTACATCTTATTGTTGAAATGCAAATGTTCAATTTTGCGTGTCTATTTTCGATAACATTAGAATATTGAACTACCTATTTCATAGAGGTGAGGTAGGTAGATAAGCATCAAACCAGACGTCATTCATTCATTCACCAAAATAATAAAAACCTCAGAGCAGAGATATCCCAGTAGTATACCACAATAATATATTTCAAAATGCCTCTAGTGCACCTTATTATTATCATTCCTAAAATTCATTCATTTTTCATGTTTTTAAAAATGGCTGCATTTTTTGCAAAAAATGGAAGCCAAAAGCCATAAAAAATTCAAGGTGAATGATCCATACGCATTTAGCCAAGAAATAAACATTACGAAAGTCCTTAATTTTAAATACCTTCAAAATGTCCGTCTGTAAACAGGTAAATGGCCCGAGTGAGTGACGACGTTTGAGTGTGTGTGTTGTCGTATCGTATCCACTGTGGTAGGTTATCGAATTGTGAAGGTCATCTCATAAAAATTTGTTATTAGGGTCATTTTTCTCCTGAAAAAAAATAAAAACAGAAGCTTTTTAATTTAAGCCTCTCATCACAGCTAATTATTTGGGACTTTTACATCATTAGCCAAAAGAACATGACCATAACCATCATCGTTTAAATGTCGTAAAAAATGATTAACTTAATAGCTGAAAAAATGTTCAAAGCAGATTATATAAGCAGTATAATGCACTAGAAGTGGATTGGAAATACGCCTTTTTGATAAAGACAGAACTTGATCGATCATTATTGAGGTAAACAACGACAATTTTGAATAAACACTCCTCAAAAGCCAACTAAATTATCAGCTTTTCATAAGTAATTTTTTATGACGTGTGGTGTGGTAGGCACTTAAAATGCTCCTGATTAGTATAGTGCGCGCTTTAAACAATTGACTGAGAAAAAATTGATTTTAATAGCGCATACAGAGTATGTCACGGTCTGCCGTGGTCTTCCCTTCAACTTTCACACTTTTTTACGAGCTTACCCCAACACAAAATACTTAATCGACAATTCATCTAAAACATCACAAGAGTGACTGATAAAATGCTCTGGTGTTAACCTCATTGAAACTTTCAACGTCAACTTTTTTCACGGACTGACACACGAGTGTTGAGTTAACCTGTCAAAATCCATTTCAAAGACAAAGGGAAAGATGTATAACTTAGATGTTGTGCACGACAATCAACATGAAATCGCACTACATACATCTACATCGTGCTCTGATTATAATGTAAATTCGACTTGTCAAGGTGGTGATGGTGGTTGAAGTAGGAACCATTTTGCACGCAAACAAATTAAGATGTCCCTTTCTCCATAGCACGTCTTCATCTTTCTTCAATGCAATTCCTTAAAACTTCCGTAAAAAAATTTCATGCAATAATGGACCTTTAAGGGCATCATTCAAGTGATGCTTCAAAGTCAACTCATCACAATTGACTTGTAGATTTTAGCAGGTGGCTGCTAAAACAACTCCAAGAGATGATCATTGACCAGTACAGGGGGCAATTGAACTTGCTGTGAATCAGGCGGCGATTAATGACATGGCATGGCATCATATTGACGATACGATGATGATGTCGTTTGATAATGAACCTGACAACTTTACAAAATGCTTTTTAGCTACCACACATTTTTTTCATAAATGCATTAGGTATGTTATGTTATTCATCCATTTTTATAGAGAATCTAAAAAAAATTCCAACCTGTCATTTCCTTTTAGAGGGACGGATAAATGCTTCACTAACTTCACTAGAGAAATATACATCCATACATATATAACAAGTAACAACCCTCATAAATTCAACTTTTTTTGTTATCGTAGATCAGCACCAGAAAACAAAAGCAACAACAATAAAAACAAAGGCGATAGATAGTGAAAAATACGAAAATATGTCTACTCTCGCTGCTCTATAAAACAATAAAAATATCTTGTTCTGAAGAAATGAGCGAGTTGTTATTTTGTTGTGTGTGGTGCGGTGGCGATGGAGGAGGTCAACTTTCCTATTATCATTATCTCATCAAGTTATCATCCCACGACTAGAAATCTCCTAGCAAAAATCATAGAGTTTTACTTTCTTCGCCAAAGACGAAACAGGAGCTGCTGATTCTATGCTGATATAAAAAGTTATGGCCATTTCCCATTCGGAAAAATGACCAAAAATATGTAATTTAATGAAATGTTGGGTTTGGGTTTTATTCTTGTGATTTTTTCTTTTATCTNAATTTAATGAAATGTTGGGTTTGGGTTTTATTCTTGTGATTTTTTCTTTTATCTTGTCCGCTCATCCTTTCGATCCTCATCAATTTAAAGCATCAATGATTTCTCAAGTCGATTGGAGAGAAAAGAGGATTCGCAGAAGAGCTACATACATCAAAAATTATTATGAGGGTGATCGTTATAACGGTAGCTTGAGATGATGATGTATGATTATAAATGATTTAATCATCCTTTTTTTAAATAGTAGAACATCAGAATTGAGTGGGAGTACATATAAAAGAATGTTCCTGTATTTGTCGGTAATTTAAATTGACATGAAAAAGGCTTCATTGAACACTTGTTCATCATTATATAATATTTTTTCATCAATTTCAATCTGAAGATCTCTATCTGCATTGCACACGACGGTCACTGATCCTCTTTCTCTCCCTACCTTTTTGGATCGTGTGACGAGTTCCATGTCCATGCTAGCAGAAATTGCTTTTAGCACTTACTTGCATTAAAGATAAATTGAGAACAAGCACATGCTTACATAATTCCCCTTGTAATTATATTTAATTTTGTAATAGCAAAAATATAATTTTTTTCAGGTCTTTTAAGAAAAAATTTAAGATCATTTGAAAAATTAAATATAATATATGAAAAATCTGTGCTATAATGATAATAAAATACATGGGTTCATTGTTCACTGCTATGATTAGTGCAATTAAAAATTAAGTGTAGGCTTTTTTAAGACATGAGGGCTTAAAGAACTATTATTATCATCATATCATCTATTTCAAAGTTTTGCTTCGTGATGATAATGTTATAGTTTCTGTTAAGCTTCTGTGAGCGAGAAAGCGAAAGCATAGATCCTGTTTTCAAAGATGAATGCACATCTTCACTTCTTTGCCAGCAACAGAAGCAGACAAATGATGATGTGATGTAGCTGTACTTTTATGATACAGGTATATCATTGTTATATCATCATCATCATAATATCATCCCTACCAAAAGAAGTGCATACTGCATTCATTTCGTTGAAGAAACGAAAAACGCTTTAAATAATATTGTGAAGGTAAAGATTGTTAAAGTGAATGTTAAAAGATTAAAATTGTACGAGTACGATGTTATTTTTTTGGACGGACCGCAGAAAAAGTGCATTGTTCTACCTTTGCAAATAAATAATAATTATTTGAGTAGAGTGCATGGATATACCTACACAGGATAACCTTCACAGGTGAAGCCATCATTATACTTATCCTTATCGTCATCATGAAAGCCAAAAATAAATTTTTTGTCTTGGTACTAGCTCAACTCAACTCAAGATGTTGTTGGCGTCAGCAGAAAAAAAATTTGGACAGTGTATTGTTTTATCATTAGGAAACTCCTGGGGAGCTTGATATGAGATGATACGGTGTGGAGCGCATGACGATGATGACGATGACGAAGAAATCAACTGAACTGATGATATGATATTGATGTGGCCTGGATTGAATTAGATTGCGTGAAGGATGATAGGAAAAAAGTGGCGATGATGATAGCTTTTCGCCATAGTAGATGAAAAGAATGCCGTCGGTTAGTCCTCGTTGTCGTCGTGTCTTGAGTTAAGATGTAATACAAAGCGAGGATTTTGCTTTGTGGGTGGTAATAAAAATAGGAAGGAAGGAAGTGTCATATTTTTATGGCATGAATCAGTCTTGGACTTAATAGATGTAATATATTGGACTTGTCCAAGGATGCGCGAATCAATATGGGATATTCAATATTAAATTTTTTGCAATATTTTTAAACGCTGGCGGTCACTTTTTAGTAAAAAAGAATGGAGGTAATAAGTAACAGGTACTTAATATCTCAATTTGCTTTCCATTGACAGAGAAATACCCCTAAACTGTATTGGAGCTACATACATACAAGTTAAGCTTACTTGGTATTTGTGGAATCAAACACCCGTGGTATCTGGCGCCCAGCAAGTTTACCTATTGGATGCTTTAATATTGATGAGGTGGCGAAGTTCATGAAAAAAGGAAAAACGCAAAAATGCAGCGAGTCTAACAAAAACGGAAACACAAATTGAGAAGAAACTGCGACGGCAGATTTACGAAGGTCGCATTGTCTGTGAACAGAATATAAATGGAAAATGAACTCATCGAGATTCTCTCTAATTTAAATTAAATTATGCTTTAGAGATTCAAATTTGACACTTTCTTGTGTTGTGATTATCTTGCGACAGCATTGACTATTGACCATGCTCACGCAGCCTTCAGCTGAAAAATGACTTCAGTGTGAGTGAGGGAGGATGAGAAAATTTGATTTGAAGAATGTGTGATGCAAAAAGTACATATTTTGTGAATTTTTTGGAAATAGTTTTCGTGAAAGGGAAAATCTCATTAGAACATTTTCGTCAAAGAAGATGGACTTAAGTAAATTACGCAACCCGCTTAATTACAGGGATCTCTCTGACATGTCCTTATCAAGTCATTTGACATCTTGACACAACAAGTATCACCAGAGAATCTGAGATTTTGCTGGCCTCTCGTGTCATGTAAGAAGAGCAAGACATGATACTTTTTGCTACGGGCGCTTTTTCCCTTAATGTACACTATATGGGTCAAATTGGTAATTTCTCCTTTGAGTATTGTTGCGTTACATAATTTGAAAATCATCTTCCATAAACCGTATTAAAAATCAAAGTGCAAACACAACACATTTTTTTGTATAAGGAAAACTTGGTAATTTTTTATTACATAAAAATCAGTGAGCTTTTAGAGGCGCTCTTTCAATTTACCTACTTCGCTTTTTAATTAGAGGCTTTGTTCGCAGCTCATTATGAGCTGACCAGAAACCCATAAAAAACATGGCTGATGTGCCACCCACACAAGCATAAATGTCTCGTGTCTCCACCTATTTCATGCAATTCGTTTTCCCTATTATGGAGAAAGCTCAGTATGAAACTCAAAATGACCATTTGGGTAGCATTTTTCAAGTGTCTGTGAACCACGTGGAATTACATATTTTTGGTGAGGAATCCATCCAATTAAAAAGGATGAGTACGAAAAGGGAAATTGAAATTCGTTAAGAAGAGAAGAGGACGCTTACGAAAATTGGCTCTTCTAGAAAATGAAAAGATATTATTATGAAGTTCGTAATAAATCATCATTGCTTTTATTCTAGAACTAACTCATGTCATCCACATGGCCCAAGAAATGCCTTTGATGAATAAAAATATACCTCGAGACATCTCTCAACTGTCCCCCTTATCTTGTCGGAAATTAGTTTTGTTTAAAAATAGGTATTATGGAAGCAAAAAATTATTATTACGATTTAAGACTAGTTGCCAAACCCTAGCAAATGGAGTAAATAAACATACGCAGCTTAGATTAAGCTGCATGGGAAGTGACTTCCTAACTATAAATATTATTGCAAATCCAATTTGGCTCGGATAACTTACTTCATACTTCAGAAGTTGTTTTTGTTGGCTAAAATTCAATCCGCTGATTACGTTCTACTTTCAAGAATTCAGAAGGATGTGGATGGGGTATTTTTGTGTATCATATTTCGTTTCAAAATTGCTTATTTTGAAATAGTCCAAGGAGTGACCACCTGAAAGATCTTGTTTGTTTGCAATCGAAAAGATATCATGCATACCTAAACATATAATATCGTACTTTGTTTTGAGGGATTGGTCGATTGTCTACTTGGCATCAATCATATCAAAGCCATCGATTTCTGAAAAAAGATGTTTGAAGTAAATGGAAGCGTGCAGAAGCAGTTTTTCTGATCATCAGCTTCCGTCGACATATATACCTAATACTTTTGTATCGGCTTATTTAGCCTGTACTATTTTTCAAGAATTATGAAATGACGTTAAGTATTTCGATTTGCCCCAATTTACAATTCACTTACAAGCAAGCTACCTGTTTGACGTTACTTGTTAATAACGGAAATTAGAATTTCAGCCGATTACAAAAAAAGTGCGGGTAACGGGACTTGAAAGTGTGTAATAAAAGTGTAGTCCTAGTCCTGTGCGAACAAAATTGCAGGTGCTCACCGTGATCCCTTACAGTGTAATAATTTTTACTGAAAATGAATGAAAATAGGAGCAGATAGCAATGTAATTTTATCTCACTCACGGATACCGAAGTGTGATTTTTCTTGTCTCTTAAATCAAAACAACAGTATCAAAACAACATCAAGATCCAGAATAACAAGTCTTAAACTCGCATATCACATCACAACAGCACTCACGTCAGAAGTTTTAAAAATTCACAGCACCTATCTCACCAGTTTTGTTTTAAGACAACTAACTACATTCTCCTAAACATAATTACTTTTTATATAATCTTTCATTCTTTGACCAAATTATAGACACGGCTTCATTTCACATAATACCTTATACCGGATTAGGTTTTCACGAGACAAAAATGGAGACCAATTTTCTCTCCAATTGTAATTTCCTGGGATCACGGGACATTGGCCTGACCGCGCAAAGGAATCTACTAGCTTCATGACAAATGCTTCACAAGAATTAAGTAAGATGAAAACTACTGCAATGCAGAATATCTAGCTGAGCTACAGTAATAGGTAGTCACGACATGAACAATCATGATTTACATAAATAGAACATCCATTACCCGAGAAATTTGAGTAGGCCTAAATTGCTCAGCAAACAAACGAGCTAAATAGAAAAATTACAGTGATATCTATCCTGGAATGGAAAACTAGGTGTCTGGATGGAAATAATAGCTGCTTAATTGATCCATTATTCTTCATCTTATCCCCACCTTCAACCCACCAACTCTAAGTCTTGTGACAGTTATTAATTGCTTTAGGTGGAGTAGAGTTCAAGTATAAAAAATCAAAGTTTGCAAAAATTACCTTCAACCAGAGACACACACTATTATTATCATACATATCTTGGGCGGATTTTTACGTACACATGCACAATCATGCTCTATCCATTCAACTGGATGATTCGTATCATTACAGAAGTCAATAATCACTGCATCACTGGATAATTCTGGATGCCATACAGTCATGGGTGGGTAATTAGGTTAATTGGAAAAGACTTTTCCGTAATGGCATAAATGGCCATAGAGCATCATTCATCTTTCTCTTATCTTAAATCAATCATCAAACAAAAAAATTGTGCAGAGTCAGTTGGTCACTGGTCACGATTTGCAAAATGCAAAAGAGAGAAAAAAAGAGCACGAAGACAGGCAAAACCATCACAGTAATTGAGAGTACCTACAACAATACTCATTCGATGCCCACTTAAAACGTTCAGTGTTCAGTACCTTTTTTTCACAACATCTTAAATAAGTAGATGGAAACATCAAAGGCAAGATTTTTTTACTATCCTTAAGATTCGCAACAAAGTGACGAGTAAATTACCTGAAAAAATGATTCCGCATGACAAGCTCTGCATATAATTATGATTATTATAATTGCATTTTTAGCAATGACTCTCATAAGCCATGCAGGCTATGCAGGCCACTGTACAAAATTGGAGTTGTCCAAGTGTATCATCATAATCAAACAATAAAATTTACTGTGACTAGTTCAGGGGTAAAATAAATGCTACCTTTGATGAATTGAATTGCTTACGTGAGTTTTCAAGAACTCATTTTTATAATTTTTTTCGCTTGCACTTCTTCTCCCACTTCCCCGTAAATTACTTATTCGTTTCATTTAGCTGCTTGACATGGGCAAAACCCAAAAAGTTATTGTTTTCGACATCCATAAAATTTAAATAGGTATGCATGATATGATGGCATGAAGGCTTTAAATCACAAAAAAATAGTCAAGATATAATCTTCTGCTACCTGTTGATTGTTTTACTTGCCTGATTACAAGTAAAAAGGTGAAATCAAATCTCTTGATCTTTTCAGAGTTTACAGTCTCGTGCCACTTTGGCCTCTGCCGGATGGATGGATGGCACAAAAAGGTAGACAGTGAAGTGCCATAAAATCAAGATGGGTATCCACAAGGTTAACTATGCTGCAAAATAGTTATTTTTACACCTTTTCTCAAAACGCATTCTTATGGCATATAATATAACATATCAACATCAACTGCGAATAAATAATGAAGTGTACAGCTTATGAAACAGAAATGATGATGGTCGTAGATGAACTATGCAATAATGGTCAACCGTAAATAAGAGGAGCAACAAAATAACTTGATGATTTATCACACTGTCCTGATGGAATGAATTGAAAATCAGTCAAGTCATCAACACAATAACACACACTTGATTCGCAATCACATTCTTTTCCACTACACACACTCTGAACACTGAACAGCAGCAGCGTAAAACTTTGATCTGCAGCATTTCCGATGACGCAATGAGAATACAAAAATATATAATATGCATTCATTCAGCAGGATGAAACTCAATTAAAAGATCGATAGATTAAAGATTGAATTCTCCTAATTGAAACCTTGTTTGAAGGGAACGTGTTACAGATGTAGAATCACCCATTCAATTTTCATAGGTTTTTTTCAACCTGAATCCGCAGAACGTGAACTCAATTCACCTTCCTCACATTTTTTGCACTCTGAATTCATTTCTGAAAAAATTATTATATCCTTTGTTTTATTAGAAAAAATCGTTTAACAATAATTAAAATTTGCTCATAGTAGTAATTTCGATAATTTACTTATTCTGCAGCCCTGAGTTGAGAGCATGCAAAAAAGCGAATCCTTTTTGGTCCACACACACTACACTCGATCTGAGCGAATTGCAATTGCAATTGAAAAGGAGAAATAGAAAAAAAACGTGGAGTGCAAGTTGTTGCAAGTGTATTGTAAGTTTTGTAGTGAGTGAACATGCACATGCACGCTACTCAAACTCATCAGACAAGACAAGTCGACAAGCTCATTGAAAAGAAATGAGCTACAACCTACAACAACTACTACGCTCGCCTTCATCTTTCAAGCATTTTCAAATAATGACAATTAAAAAACTTTTTATGCTTAATTATAGCAATTATGCTCCCGTAATTAATACACGTGTAGTATATGCCGTATCATTGCTTGCTCGTTCGTAATTTTCCAATAAAATTATTACATGGCTTCTAAATAGATAGGCTATTTCATGTAGGTAGATAAAAAGCACCAGACATCATATCATCAGAAGGCATGATTGATCACGACGAATTATTATTATTAATTTTTTGGAAAATAATTAAACATTATTGCTCTTAGATTTGGTCTAATGGTGAATGATAATTTGGTAAAGGTGCTATGCAATGCAATATAACATGCAATGAAACTTACTCTTCGTATTTCTATCGTTCATGAATAATGTGGCGGCGCGGTGACCCCTTTGCAATAGAAAAAAATTACGTACGTTTTTTGGAAGGTAGTAGATATTTTTTTCTATGTTGAATGCGCACGTTTAGCCAAAAAATTGCATTGAAATGGATGCACTTAAATTGCTTTACCGAAATAAATAAAATAATCCAATGCTGACTACAAAATATGTGGATACCTACATCGGAGCTTTAATGGTATGTAGTAGTAGAAGTAGTGCCTCAACAATTTTTATGTAATCTAAATTGGCTATATCCAAATATCTTTACTTTTGTATTGCTTTAGGATGCGATGCAGAGGTGGTACCATTGATTTATCATACACCATTTTACACGGTAATAAAGTATTGAATAAACTTGTCTAACCTTCACAATTAATGCGTTAGCACTAGCTAAAGAGCCGCAGGAATTTATTTATGGAATCTATACAATACATATCGAACATATTCAATTTACAAAATTATAAGCAGTTTTAGATTCGGCAGTAAAAATTGCAAAAGATTTTTTAAAAAGAGAATGAATTAAATATTTTCCTCTGTAGATGTAATTTTAGTTCAAATCTCAGTCATAAAAAAATCAAAGGGATTGCATAAAAAATCATTTAAGTATAATGCTCCTTCACGTGAAGGGGCTTAGAATGTTCTTTTTGCATTTTTAGGTATAAAAATTTAATTTTTGCTGGTAATTTTTTTGCACCGCTACTATTTTGTCGATAAGTCACTATTGACCATTTATGGATTGTGTGGGGGGAGTATATAAGGGAAATATACAATATCCTCTTTCTAAGCTTAAAATTACTTCACGTAGGCAAAGTCATGTCTTACCTGTCCACGAATCAAAAAGATTGGATCGCATTTGTAAACGAATCTGAGTAAAAACAAAAGTGAACTCGATCACGGACAGACATACTGCACTAATTTTCCTTAAAAATTTGTGACGAAATAAAGCTTCGCAGCTTTTTTGGAATCAATGAACTTATTTTGGAGTTTTTGTCCATTCGCTTTAACTTTAAAAGTCACGAAAGCACAAGAACAATCCTGTTTCTGGTCTAAACCTCCGTACTGGATCAGGTCAGTTGGCGAACTGAAATGTTGATGAACATGAATGCAGCACCAGCACCAGCACCTGCTTCGATTGTTGTTGGTGGTAGCGGAAGCTAAACTGTTAGCTGCGTTTCGCGGAATGACTCATTCGTACACTACTTTATCTTATCTTGCGGAAAGTATTTTTCAAAATACAAGTTCGGCTCTGCTGTTTTAGTAGCCAACAGGAAATGAATTCGAATGCTTCGTTAGCTTTCTTCACTCTCAGCAAATCGCTTTATGGACAGGAAAAAATTTGGCAAGAGTTCCTTCTACGCGTATTGTTAAATTGATATGTGTAGATTGCACGTTCAACGGAACTGGTGGTGTGTTTACGTGATTTCATCTGCGGAATTATAAAACTTCTTTATGCATTTTTGAGTAAAGAGGTGAGGTGAAACAATTAGAAGGAGCAAACAAGTGAGGAACAAGAAAAAATTCTTTGGTTATAGCTTGGTTAATCAAAAACAAAGAGAGAAGAGTGTGAAAAACAATAAGTCAAGAATAATAAAGGCACCTGCAAATAACTCAAGAGATCCACCGGAAATCACGACCGAACTCAACACATCTGCCTTTGAAGACTCCTTCTTTATCTTCCTCAGAGCAATTTTCTCCTTCACAATCAAACTGACATAAAGAAGCTCTTATGGTCCATTAAAATCCTCTGTAGATCCTTTGTAATCCTGAGGTTTTGGGATACGCATCGCTTCCACCGGAAGTTAAATACTCACTGTCAGAATCCGATTCTTTATGGTTTCTCCAAAAAAATTCAGAGTTTTTCTTCCACAAAAACTTCCCACTTGTTCAGTCCTCGTCTTAATGCATTTACCACTAGCGCATCTCCAGTCAGTCTTTAATTCTGGACAAATAACCCTTTCACGATTTAATGTCACCGCATAAAAAACTGATTCCAAAAAACGTTTCCCACGCTTTTCGCTGTCTCATGTAAATTACAGAATCTTTTCAAATCTTCAGCAAAAAACAGCTCAGCTCTGTTGGACTTGGAGTGGAGTAGGTACGAGTCGACTCGTAGCCGTAGCACGAAAAAAAGTTTAAGTAACAAACAAAGA